>BMAO01015025.1:0-64237 GCA_019973975.1 Trichonephila clavata
AAATACAAGCCATCTGTTCAGATCAGAACAACCTCTGAGGTAAGTTATAAATTTTCTGTTTTAATTTATATACCTTTTGAAAGTATTATGATTGCATTGGGCTATTTACTTATGTTTGCTTTAATTTCACTCATTGTTTGAAGTACAAAATAGGTTTTTAATAATATGAAATAGTTTTAATAATATTAACATAGGTTTTTAATAATATTAACATAGGTTTTTAAAAATATTTACATAGGTTTTTAATAATATTTACATTGTTATTTATCATTAAATTATAAGTTGATTCTAACAGATTAAAAGTAATGACAGCTATTCAAATTTAGCAGCTTTTTAAACATCTGTAAAAGAAATGTAAATGGACAAATTTATATATATATTTTTGATAGGTTCATTATCAATGATAGGTTTATAATTTGAGTCTTATTTTTTAGAGTAGCATTGAATATCAATTACATTGTTTTCTATTTTAATGAATATACATTATTAAGCTTTTGTCATTATATTGATATTGATATTTATGAGTAAATCTTCTAATTTGATTCCAACACGTTAAATGTAAAGGCAAGTAATGCCTAACCATTTTGAATAAGAAATGTAAATTTTTCATTTAAAACTTGAATTCAATGCAGAGTAATATTATGTTTACATTAAGATTCTCACAAATTTTTACTAATTTTTCTGATAAGGCATATTATTTTTAAATCAAATACTTAATGATGTGTTTTTATATAAAATAAACTGTTAATTTTCACTTTTTTTAAAATTCTCATGCATATAATTTAATTATTTAAATTTTAACTTATGGTCTTTTGATTAAATAATTGAATTTAAACTAAGCCGTAAATTAACTTGGCACAAATTTTTCAACATTTGTAAATCAGTAGACAAAAAATGGTAATACCGAAAACTAATATAAGTTTACGATCCTATTTTAGGATTTATTTCTTTAATATTTAATATCTTTTTTTTAAATTTTAGGTTATAAGTGCAGCATGCACTTGTTCTGCTGGAGGCACTCCAGCATTTTGCAAGCATGTATTTGCATTGCTTCATGCAATTTCTGAATATGCCACGAAAAAAATGTATGAAGCCCCAACGCAAAAATTGCAGACTTGGCACCAGCCAAAACCAACGAAGATGGTTTCTGCGAGTGTTGAAAGTATCTTTATGCATGAACCACCTGTTCAAGTGGAACATGAAATTGGGTTTGATTTCACAGTAGCTCCTTTTTTTACCTCTCCCTTGATGGAAGTGAGCCCAAATGTGCTGGAAATCAAACTGAAGGAAAACATTCCTCTTCCAGCATCTGTGTGCAGTAGAAAAATTTCAAACCACTTGCCACAGATGGGCCTGGATGGAATTTTATTCTACCATGAGAACTATTGTAAAGGTATTGATGAACTTACAGCCATGGAAGAAAGAACAGTAGAGCAGAATTGCAGTGAGTGGCGGTTTGAAAGAAAGTTGCGACTCACTGCAAGTGATACTAAGCAAATTGTTTGTAGAGTGGCTAATTTTGAAGCATTATCAGCTCAGATTTTTTTAAAAAAAAGATGAAATGCTGACAAACATACCTGCTGTAAGGTATGGATTGGAAAATGAGGATTATGTCCGGCATACGGTGCAACAACGTAATCCTCATTATGTAGTCCGGAAAACTGGTCTAGTTGTTCATCCTATAGAGCAGTATATTGCTGCTTCTCCTGATGTATTGATTAAATCAGGTGAGGACTACATGATAATGGAAATAAAATGCCTTTACAATCCGGAGGACTATTCTCTACAAGAGTTAATTAACAAATGGCATGACTTTTGTCTTGCGAACAACAATGGCATCATTTCCTTAAAAAAAACTCACACCTATTACTATCAAATACAGTGTCAGTTAGGTGTGAGTAATATAAAAAAATGCTTGTTTGTCATTTTAATAAATAAATCGAAGTCAAGACATAATATTTATTCCGAAGTAATACAATTCGATGATAATTTGTAGGAGGAATGTTTACAAAAATTAAAGAAATTTTTCTTTGATTTTTACCTTCCACAAATTATTAACTTCTAAATTATTTCTAATTATTCTTTACTTTTAAAAATTCATGTCATTTATTTCTTTAAATTAAAATGAATTATTCTTAACCCTTTAAGCGGTCAATTATTTTACCAGAAATGCTTCCAAAAAAGCATATTTTTTTATTGCATATAATTAAGTACCATACATAATAGAATAAGAATATTAAGAATTTTTAAATTTTTTTTCACTTTTAATGCTTTTACAACATTTTTTATTCGTGATTTTCTGGGTCAAATGCTGCATTATTAGAAAAATGCAAGTAGCGTTGCAAAAGGCAGAATCGGCGATGAGACATTATTTTAGAGAAAAAAGGTGTATTAGTTGAATATCTTTTGCTCCAATAATGATCAATTCCAGGTTTCTTGATAATTCCTTGAAGCATATTGAGAGCGAAAAATACATGCAGCTCTTCCACAGTAGTTTCTACCCAAAATTTACTCTTTGAGAAATGTCTTTCAACACTGGATTGGATGCACTGTTTAGCATATTTATTTGTCTCTTCCACAATTTTACTCATGAGTGAAAAATCAATGAATGTTTCATAAAATTGTAGAACATCAGAAGTGTCGTCAAATTGTACGTGCATAGAGGGAATACCAGAAAATTTAAATCGAGGACACGGAACAGGTGGATTTTTCACATCAACCTCGGTAAAAGTTCTTGCAGAACTCAAATCTTCATCAGAGCTGAGCTCACTGCATGAGTCATCTGAGGAATAATCCAAATAATTAGAAGAAATATCTGTATCAGAATGTATTTCATCTAACAAGAAAGTATTTTCGTCGTCTATTCCATCCATAATTTCCATAAGATTCACAAGCACGGCATACAATAGAACAAAAATTTCAAAGAAAAGTTCCCGCTACATAGAAAAACCCGGATGAAAAGCATTTTATTTACATGGACAAGCCACGCCATCTGTTGAAAAATAATAATACTAAATAGTATCTTTCAATAATGAAAAACGCGGGCAAACCAGAAAAGGAAAGGAGAAAATATCTATGCCCGTACGCCGTACGGGCAAACCAGATGAGGCCAATTTCGGGTAGCACGTACACTGTACGGGCAAACTTCTTTAAGGGTTAAAGGGAATGATACCATTGCAAAAAGTAACAATTTTTAGAAATTAAATTAAATTTTATTATTTGCTATCTCATTTATTTAAAATACATGTTAAACTTGTTAAAAAGTTCATTTCTTAGTCTGTGTATGTAGAATATTAGTTAATATGAAAATTTTTGATACATGTAGAGAATTACCTTTTGGTGAAAGTGTATTTTTTTCCATCATCTTTCATCGTTTGTCTGATCTTCATCATTTTTTTTTTGAAATCTCAGTGGCTAATTCTTTGAAATTGGCTACTCAAGAAGTATCTATTAGCTTTTAATGAATATTTTTTATTTGTAACCTTTTTTTCTGATCACCCCTCGTAATTATGGATATTTCAGAAATCATTCTGCTCAAATGAACAGCAAACGTTGGTGTAGTGACGCTGTGAATACATCTGTCACAGAAGAAAACAAATTAGTTCCTAACATCAGAATTAAGCAGTTATCTTATCCTTTGCCACATATCCTTTCTCTTTATCAATGGCTTGCTTCAAATGAACTTTTGAAAAGGTGCGTTAATTGCAGAACCCAAAATGCTAATGAAAGTTTGTACAACATGATTTGGTCAAAGTGTCCAACGAAGCTATTTGTGTGTAAAGACAGAGTTACATATGCCGTAATGGAAGAAATTTATGAATTCAACAAAGGGACTCTACGTACTGTGAGAGAGATCCAAAAAGCATTACATATACCTTTGGGGAAATATTCGCATGATCTTGGTGTGATGCTCGAATCCCGTAAAAGATTATTTAGAATCGGACGGAAAAACACCAAATACCAGCATGCACGCAAATTGATAAAAAAAACTATTTTAAAAAGAGAAGTATTAATTCAAAAAAGGAAGGAGTTACATATAAAGCAGGATATTTCTGAGGTATTATAATACTGTATTTTTTAAAATTAGTTTTTGATAAATGTGTGCATGTAAATATTTTATATTAATAATTTTATAATTTCAGTTCTTTTCATCATATGTTTTTCATACAAATATGTATATCATTTAAATATTATGTGAAGCAAAAGATTTTAAAACTTCTGTTACAACAGAAATTTTTTTTTAACGTTTTCTTGATATTTATGTGCAATTATTACTGTGTAAATTTTTTTCATTTTTTAAAAACTTTAAATTTTTAAAATTTTGTGAATAATATATGAAAAATTACACCTCATATTGTTTTATTGAATATAAACATTATATGAAATGCTTTCATGAATTGCATATTTTATAATAGTATGGCTTATATACCAGTGTCAGATATTTGAAATGATCCTGTAATATTTTGTGGTTTGATTTACCAACTAATACTATAAAAAATTTTTTCCTTTGTACTTATATGCCCGTTCTTCACACGGGCGTGAATTTATGTATATCAAGCATGTTGTGAATGAACTTTCTCATTTTTTTCCAGTACTTCGTTTTAACAGATGAAAAGTAAAATTTTCTATAAAATATATTATATTTACATCAAGTTTGCCTACCTACATTTAAAATTCAAATTAATAATTTATTTCATTGTCGGTTAGTTCTTTGATGAAAATGAATTTTATTTTTACAATGTATTGCATATAAAGATATCTGAAATGATTCTAATAAAATATAACATTCTCCATTTGTGACTGTCTGATTTACTTAGTAATTATCTTTTAAAAGTGGAAATTTTTTTAGCAATGACTTTTTATATATAAAGAGTAAAATTTAATTAAGTACTTGTAATTAATTTATTTTATTAATTAAAGCATATTGTTAATTCAATAATTTATTTTTTACTGTTTGTTGACAAAATCAGAAGAATCAATTGTTGTCTTGAGGTATGATACGAGTTGGGGGACTTTCGACGATGGACCCCCCCCCCCCTGAAATTTTTTTGTGTGTGCATCACTTAGCACGTTATAAAAAAAAAACTCGGTAGAGGAATTTAGATGAAACTTCTGTAACACTGTAATATTGATATATTTATTTCACAAATAGAAGATAGATTTAGAAGTATGCCAAATATTAATTCTGATTTCAAAACCTGCGAAAACACACAAGATATATTGCAGTACATGCTAAATTATTTAGTTATTTCTGCATGTATTAACTATTTTAATATTTTTCCTAAGTTGCAGTTGCTATAGCAAGTGCTGAGAGCTCTCAGCATATTGAAAAGTTACCTTAAATCATGCATGTGTACAGAAAGCTTAAATGCGCTTGCTATATTAAGCATCGCTATAAAAAATTGAAATTTTTGTAAAAATAACATTACACACAATACAGATGTGCATGGGTATGTGACACTTGGATCACAAATTAATATTAATGCAAGTATGAACGATATTAAAAATTCATACATTACAATTTTTTATAACAAATTCAATAACTTTTTTTTTTTTATATGAAGTGCCTATAACATGTTGATCTACTTTATTTAAAAAGTTTTCTTTGTTCATCTCATAATAGAGTGAGTTTTTATGATAGTTTTTGATTAATAATAAATATTTATCCATTGAAAATGAATTTTATTCTTACACCACAGATGGAAAAATACAGTACAATATATATATATAAAAAGTCGCATAAATTTCCATTCACAATTAAATTAAAAATGTATCATGTAAACAAAACAAATATTTCTGTACAATTCAAATGATGAATAACATTTAAAAATATGTGAATTTAAAAAAACAGTGAATCACTAGATTGTTGCGTTAGATATTCCATAAACTTTTCAGGTCATAAAAGTAATTGAATATATTTCAGCCACAAGCATTCAAAAATAAGAATTTTCAAAACAAGAAAAAATATACAACCAGATATAAATAATTGAGGTGGTTTTTTAAATTGGCATAAGTCACTTTGTTTTTAAAGCTAAAAAGTACCCTTTTTAAAATATACTTTTTTTTTATATACAGTCAAAATATAATTTATATTAAGTTGACTCTGAAAGCAAAAAGTCAGTTCAACCAGCTATGACTTAAAAATTAAAATTTTTTCAAAGTTATAAAATGCTGAAATTTTAAAAATTTTTAGTCATTTTACGAGACGTATGTTTAATAGATTGTTGTGAACTTAAGCTTGTAAGGATTTGAAAATCTGTTTCATTGATTTTTTAAAAAAAATTTATTTTTAGTTAAACTTTGAAAAAACACAATTTTTTTTAAATGTTAATTTTAGCATTTTTTAAACATATAACCAGATATCTCAGACCGAAATCAACACTAACTTTTATGGAACATATGTTTGGGAGTATCTACAAAAAATTTCAACGCTATCTTGAACAGAAAAAATTTATGCAACTTAGAAGCTTTTTCATTAATTATTAACTCAGTTTCAGCAACACATAGCACAAATTATGTACACATTTAATTCATATATTTTATGTCACTTGAATTAATGGCTTATGGAAATTACAAAACATGTGCTTACAATGAAAAACACTCTATTTACATTATGGAGGCTTCCGTATAAGGTAAAGCTCCCTCAAAATATTTATATTGTTTAATTCGGCCAATAGCCCTTTCGACTATAACTCTCCCGTTTGACAACTGGCAGTTACTGACCATTTCTAATATGTTGAATTGAATTTTATCTCTTAGGAATATAGGACATAATAACTTGCAACCAATATTTTCTAATTCATTTGCAATTAAGAAACCCTTGTCGGCCATTACAACATCATTTGGCTCTAAAAGGTCCATCAGTTTACTTTCTATAAAGAATTGTTTGTCGGATATGATCCCACAATACAACTCCGATATAAAACTTATTGCACCATTTGGTGTAATGCCGATCATCCCTTTTATGGTGTTAGCATTCTTATAATGACTAAAAGTCATTTGCTGCTCCTCAGGACTACTGGGTTTCTGAATTGCAAATTCAGTGCAGTCCACAATTGTCCTTACATCTTTAAAATGCATTCGAAATGCTGGTGGCATATATTCAATTACCTGACTTTTTTTTGAAATATAGGGTACATTTTTAATTTTGAAAATATAACCTCTGTGACGAAATTGAAATCCCTTGACACAGTTGAATCTGAAATATCAAACAAAACTGACAAAAATTCATTAGAAATTCCAGTTCTAAGTTTTATGATGAAAAGATAAAACCTATCAATAGGTCTTCTTTTGGAACCCATTGATAAGAGTCTTTCAATTTTAAGGAATTTGTACCACCCGAAAAATTCTTCTCTTGTAAAACTAGTCAAGGCTTTCATTTTAACATCGTCAGGGATGTTTTCAGGAGTGAATTCTTTTTTCTGCAGGGTTGCTTTCAGTTTCTTCAGCTCGGCTTGTGTTTCTTCGAGCAAATCCAGCACTACACCAAAGGAAAATGTTTGTGTCCCCACACTTGCTGTACTGGTTTTCCTTCACTTCCCTAAGATTAGAAATGGAACATGTAGAATTTTGTCTTACGCATAAAACTTTTTTGATTAAATACCACAATAAACATAATTTTTCTCAAAAATGACTTGCAACATATACATTTTTAATATGATAGGTACATATGATAGGTAACATTTGATAAAAATTCTTACTTTTGTGTCTGGATTTCTTCCGTTACCGTTTCTGCATTTGAAACACGTGGTTTACATCTATTTTGTACAAAAAAAATTTACATTAATATGATATTTTTAAAATGATTTGTAAATTTTGCATACAAGTACTTTTAATGTATTTACTTTTATGTACGATTACTTTAAATCATATTCTAGTAAAAATTTTATAATTAAATACTGAGTTACTTCTGTTAAATACTTTGTAGATAGAGATACAATTAAAAACATCAATAGAACTAAAACTAATCTATTTCTTCAATTCAGAAGTAGATTATTATTATCATAACTGCTTTATTTTTTTATTTATGAGAAAGCAAAATAAATGAACACAATACATTGCATAATTTTAAGTGAACTTTGTATACATACTTGTCTTAATATAATATGCATGGTAATTTTAAAGTATATTCTAATGCTAGTTTTATATCAAGTACAGAATTACTTCTGTTACATTATTCTGAAGATTTCTAACATAAGTAAAACTTAAGTTAAATAATTTAACCACTGAAGCATTTTATATTTAACTTATTCAAAAACTTAAATTAAACTTAGCAAAAATTCACTTAGAAGTACTTACATTTCTGTCGAAGTGGAGGGCTTGCATCTTTCCAGAATCCTTCGAGAAGAAGGGCTTTTTGTAAATACAAAAATTGTTGGAAAAGATCCAGCTTTTAAATGTCTGCGATTAGTAAAATTTTGGTTTTCGAAACATTTTTCTTCAAAATGATCCGAACATAGTACAGAAGAAGAAGGTACGAATTTTTCCCGTCTAAACATTTTTATCCACGTTTTTAATAAAGATGGATTTTTTAAAGTGAATTTGAAGAACGTGGAACTGTTGCAGTTTTCTTTATGTTTGCAGTTATTGCAACCAAATGCTGCGCAGTATGTCATTTTTGAACATAAAAAAGAAGGAAGTAATGAAGTAAGAATTAACTATATGAAGTAACAACAACAAGTACGAGAGAGCAAGTTCAAACACTCAGATTTTTTGTTCGATATTAAAAAATGATTTTTTTCCAAACACTAATCGTTTTTTTTTCTTGTGAAGCAACCATTTAAGCAAAATAAGACGTTTTAAAAATTATAATGTTAAACTAAAATAACAAAATAATCGTAGCTATAACAGTAAACAACCGGCAGCGTAATCACGTGACACAGTTTTCACGTGATCGTGACGTCACATGAATTTAGTCCATTGGAAAGTAGTATTCTTTAAGCAAGATTTCAGATTTTAGAAATGATTTATCAACATCTCGTAGACTTTATGTCAACAGGAATTCAGGCTGAGGTTTGACAAAAGCGGCATCCTAATTATAACATTCTTAAAAGTTTTTTAAGGAAAGCAGAGATGGAAATTCATATGGAAAAAGTGCGTGCAGATGATTTGACAAAGAAACTTAATGCCCGTGTGAAGTCAAAAGATGATCATTCTGAATAAAAGGTGCAATATGTTAAATTTAAAGGTAAAAAATAAAATTTTAGTAAGATTTAGCTTTAAATCTTATTTCAAAGTTTTGATTAGTTAAATTTAAAGATAAAATAAAATATTAAGAGAGTTTAGTTTTAAATTTGATTATAAAGTTTTTAATTTTAGCTTCTTTATAATTTGTTTGTGAACTTATTTCACGACTAGATATGTGTGTTTGTTCATATTCAAATTATTTGATAAAAATGCAAATATTTAACATATTATTACTTTAAACTAATTGATTCTCTAAATTTTCCTATGCACTTGAGTTCTGACAGCCAATTTTATAAATTCAAAATGTATACATGACTCTGCTTGGTTACAAATATGAAAAAATTGACGAGAAAATAATTTTGCTTCTCATAATATTATATAACTGATATATAAGCTTTATTATACTGAGACACCCTAAGTATATTTTGATTTGTATATCGTAACGATAGTGAGAAATGCAAACATTCTTGAGGAATAAAGATTTAGACATACACATATGCTTAAACATTCGAAAAATATTTGACTTTTCTACAATAAAAAAATAGAATATTGTTACGACTTTTGTATAATTAATGCTTAAAATAGAGTAAATAATTTACATCTGGGTGTTTAATACGTTAATATTACATTCTGTTGTATTTAATTATGATAAAAATTATAATATTTCCAAGAAACGTCGTTCCTTACTGTGTAATGGCGATTCTATGGAAACTTGGCGAAATGTTGGTGGTAAAGTCAAGTGAGCCTCATTTTTGGCGACGGTGTTGGTGACCATATGAATGCTTCTGGAAATTTCTGGGGAAATCTATTAGCATCACGGTCTATGACGGATGTGGATCTTTCGAGAAAGGGCTTAAATACAGCCCCGCAGGTTATATATAGCAGCCTCTCACTGAAGCTGAATCAGTATTACAGTTGCTACGATAGAGTGATTGCTTGTGAATAATCTTTATTTGTATTTTTGACACTGATAGTTCGGTCTGAGCGCTGTAGAAGGCTTGAAGACCTTCTGGATTTAATTTTGAAGGTTTTGCTGCTATATCCTGTACTTTGCGGATTGCGTATCTACAATAAATTTCCTCACTCTTAAGAAACTGTTTTGCTCTTTGAGTCTGATAGCATAAAATCCTCGAATTCATTTTACGTAACAATAATTATTAGAAAATAAATACAAGAATAAATAAATAAAATAAATGCTCTCTACATTTTTTAATCATCAGTTATTTTATTGCTGTTTATTTATTTATTTGCGCCGTTCCTTTCTGTTCTGGAATGGAACACACACAACTGATCATCTATCATCTTTAATATCTTTTTTAAGAAGACAGAAATTTAAACTCACGGAAAAAGTGCAGAATTCGAAATGCTTTTCCTGACAACATTATCACCTGCCAAAAACTTTGAATAAAAGTGTAAAAAGATATGTCCGATATAAAAATCGAGAGTAAAGAAGAAAATGGATGTTCAGCAGAATGTTTTCAAAGATGGAGTTAAGAAGTTCTCAACTTTTTCGAAGCTTATTGAAGGGTTTGAAATATGAGGATAAAAAAAATCTTGAATCGAAACCGAAAATTTTATAATTTTTTTCCCTATACGATAGGGCAGACTAAGGTATATTTTCAGGCATTTGAAGGTTTAATAGCAAACGATATGGACTTGATTTAAAAATATGTGTGGTATTGCTGTATTTTAAGTATTAAACTAAAAATTTATAAATTTATATTTTAAATGTTACTACGCAAATTTAAATAAAATAAAATATTGTAACATTTTAGTATGTTTAGCGACCTTTATTCTGGAATTTATTTGGAAGGAACTTTAAGGTTTCCGACTATTTGCGACAGCATTTTTTTTTAAAAAGGGTGATATGGAGATTTTTTTTTGTTGTTTTTAGATTTGTTTAGTACATTTTAAGAAAAATATGCTCAAATTAAGAAGATTAAAAGTAATTATTATAACTAAAATGGGAAAAAATGGGTAAAAATTTACGAAAAATAACATAAATGTGGCACATTCTGTACCAAAACTTTATGAACAAATTTAAAATTTTTCTAATCTGATGTGTTGCTAAGTTACTCAGTTTTGATAGACTTTTAGGATAAGAGATATTTTAATTTTTACAAAAACTAGAGCACTTTATCTTTATTACGTGAAATTGCTTAAAAAAAACAGGGATTATATTATTATAAGGGACTGTAAATTTTGTTATAAAACAGCGATTGATAAACCTGAAGGTTAAAACACTTCAACTATTATACACAAAATATTTCAGTTAATTATTTTCAAAACTGTTTTAGCAATTGCCGGCCCCGTTTGAGCATTTTCAAACAAACACATTTCGAGTAAAACGTGTTTTAAAGTATGACATATCTTGCTTAAATTAATATCATCTGCTTTTACTGAAACACTTGCAGTTTTTGTTCTAGTGAACGGAAAATAATAAACTTGGTATTTTTATAAAGCTAATGAGATGTCCTATAAAATAAAATCATACAAAACTTTTTCAATTTTGGGCAAAGTTCATAATTTTAGGGTAGTCGGATATCTTAAACAAGTATTAGGAAAGATTGGTCAAGGTCTACTGATCAAGATAAGCTTCCTTCACTCAATTTTTTTAAACTATCCAATTCCAAATTGAAGTTTGAGGAGTAGTAATTTTATTAATAAATTACTCTCAATGCAATTGCTGCATCTTTAATACTGACGAACCAATGGTGAATTAATATATAAAGAAGGATTTTAGTATGAGAAAATGGATCATATATTCATTTTTCACTATTTGTATGCATGTATAATTTCTATTTCATATTTTTTCAATTATTGATGAAAGTTTATGCTAAAAGTAAAGATTCGAGAATAAATCTTTTGCACGGAATATTACAATTTGATTTGAAATATTATTTTTTAAAAGAATTTTACGATGGTGGAATATTTAAAGTATAAAAAACCCCTGCTGAATATAAAGTAAATCTAATAGTTATACTGAATTTAGAAGTAAAATCTATTATTAGTTTTCAAACTAATATGGCAGTGTAAGAGTGAAAAAGGGGTTTTCCCCCTAATAGGCTGCTTATTTGCAACAAAGTTTTGGCGGCCACGGCGTCTCCAAATGTGAGAGCCATTTCATGGCGGCGCCATCTAGGGGCGGTCCTCGCCATCAAATATGTACACTTGAAATCATTTTAATTTATGCTCTCGTCGGATGTTAAATATTGCTGTGACGTAATTTTCTCAATAGTATACCAGAGCTAAATTCATACTTAGGGTTCCTTTACATGCCACAAATCATATGACATGCGTGCCTTTTCGCATCCAGAAAAACCATCAACTCCAGCCGGGATCGAACCCTCAGCCTTGAGTTTACGATGCGGGGCATTACCTCTGAGCCATCAAGCCGACAGAGAATAAAGTTCGTGCTATTTTTTATATATTCTATGCAAAAAGAAGGAAATTGGAATAAACACATTGTCTTTAATAGTTAAGTGTACATTTATTCAAAATCATTGAGTTTTGACATCAGTTATTAACTATTTCATTCTTTATGCTTAAAAACCTTCTAATTTTATTCTTAGTGATAAATGAAATAAAACTTTAGCGAAAATCTCAAGTATCTTGCATAAAATGTCTTTGATAACTTAATTATTTTTTCAGTGACGCTGGTTTGTGTAATAATTCAAGCAAAAGGGATGTACATTCTATTTTCCTCAAATAAAAAAAAAACATTTTATGTCGAAATTCCTATTTATTTTCATGATTGATTAAAAATCTTTATCGTTTGATTTTTTTTAAAATTTGCAAGTGTGAAAAAATTCTAATGAATTTATATTTGAGGATTAGATTCCTGCATCGATACGGGAATATTAAGATCAAACACAGGAGCTTAAAATAGATTAATGTCATCGCTTGAGAACGTGATTAAATTTACTCGAAATTTCTTATATCTCAAACCTACGTTCGTAATTTTTTAAAGTGAGTGTTCTTAATGAAGCTTTAAAAATAACTTCTCTTGAGAATTTTTCTTTCTGCTTAACTGATTTTAAAATTTTTTTTGAGTCGCGACTAAGTAGATATTTATTTAATGAGCGAAAAAATGAAGGAAAAAAGTCCTAATGAAATGCATATATTAATGGCCTTTGAGCGATAATAAATCAGAATACCAAAATAATTGCTAAATATATCAATTCAAGCACAGAAGAAAAAAATCTTTGACTGAAAAAAAAATTATTTGAGAAAGGAAGAAAAAAATTTTAAAGCAACAGCAAAGAAAATACAACAAAAAGCAATACTCGTCCTTTCGAAATGTCAGGGAATATATATACTGAAACTTATCTTAAGATAAATTATATATCAATATAGATAAGTTCCTCCATATTGATATATAATCGTTATTGATTGCATGAAATTTTCACCACTAAAAGAACTTTTGTTTTGGGAATTATTTTTTCATAGTCCATTAACAAATAAGTCCTTAGTAGTTTGAAAAGACGATGGTTATATATGATAGTTAAATACGCTAGTTTACCCAAGTATTTTGTAATGTTTTTCCGATTCTTTTTCCGTTACTTATTTTGTTAGTGTTTGAGGGATTTTTTTCTGGGATGAGAATAGTTGGAAATTAACCCTTCTTGGCTTAACTCACACAGAGTACGAATATACTATTGATGTACGTAAATATTAATATGTAATATTCTTATTTATACATTTTTTTATCATAATTTATTTTTTGATTTTCAAAGTCATGCATTCATAATTTTTAAAAACGTGTTGATTTGTTTTAAAGAAATTAATAATTTATATTAGAGTATGTGCATACAAATCGTCTTGAAAAATGAACTAATTCACTCCACTAATTTCTTACGCGTGAATACCTTGAAGAATACCTGAAGGAGTTTTGTTTATATTCAGGCATGTCTGAATTTTTTAAAGTTATTTTAGAAACATTGTTCTCTATTTTATATAATATTCCATGTATATTAAATACTGAAAATGTTATTGAAAATTGTTCAAACAATCCGTTAAGCCCTTGAATAAATGAACATAAATTCTTTAATATAATTTCAAAATAGTATGTGGAAATAGTCTTACCCATTAACATTAGACGGACAGCGAATCTTAATTTTCTTTGTCTTGTAGTAGATGAAAGGGTTAGGTGAAAAACCTTCGGATTTGTAAGAAAAATAAGCAGGAAGAAAAGTAAATGATCGCTGAATATTCGAGTTTCTTGAAATATTTTAAATAATTTTAAGAATTGAAAAAAAATAATAATCTAATGATAAAAATGGCATATAATATTTATTTCATTCCCCCCCCCCCAAAAAAAATTAAACCGACGAGGAAAAAATCTACTGAACATACACTTCCTTGATTTAGCTTCCATACTTAACTTACGTATGTTTTATTTGTATTACACAATTGTGCTTACATTAAAAGATACACATAAAAATTCACGAATATGTTCATGGAATGATGTTATGAGTGAATATTATATTCGATCTTTTTTTAAATGAACATTAATATATGGTTAGAATTAATTCAGCGTTTTAATGTTTCATTATTAAATTGTATAAGGACAAAAATATTTTTGAAGTATGCAGTCATAAAGTAGTAGATTAGAAAAATAGTCATTTGTATAGCTACCTCTACTCTAACTTATTCTTAGAGAATAAGTAAAATATTACAGGAAAATACTTTCCCATACGCATACATCAAACGGAAAATTCTTAATATATGATACAAATTTTAATCGAAAATTGTGTGGTCACTATCCCCAAATACAAGCAGATATACTTTTAAGGATGTTGAAGGTAAGATATGCTATATCAGAGATATCCCATGATTTTATGTATAAGGTAGAAATTTATTCGAATAGATTACACTTTTAAGTAAAATTTCAAATTTTGTTAGTCATTACGAAAATATCATTTCATTTTTTATGACTTTTTTTATTTTCATCCTCCGATATCAACTAACATGTTTATACTATTATATTTATGTCACTTAGATGTTTTTTTTTACGTGGGAGTTATGAGAATAAGTTTTATACTCTGATATTCAATCATAAGAAACTGCGTTTAATAATTCCTTATATTAAAATTCCTTTTTGTGTTTTCAAATTTTTTTTTTATCGTTTGGTTCAAAGCTCTTTTAAAAGAGTTTTAAGTAGATATCTTTTTTATAACTGTATAAACTCATTAAACATTTTGGAATTTTTTATTTTTTAAGCCCAGATTGTTTGAAGTATACGAGCAGAATATTAAAAAAATTGAGACGTAGATCTTTTTGCAGGTATGTGAAGAAAGCGGTAAAAGTAATGAAAACTTTTGTTTTTTAAAAGTTAACTAAATGTGTTAATTTCTGAATCAATTAGTATCATCTTTAAGCCACTAACTTTGGCTCTAAATTTGTACAGGTATATTTATTTTGGAAAGTTTTAAGGTTGTTCCTTTTTTTTCATCACTATGCATTTAAAAATACGATACATGAAAGCCATAACCTGTAACACAACTTTCGAAGACTATGTGTAAAATAAACTCTTTATTTTGTCAATGAATTCGAAGACTCGCAAAGATTTTAAAACATTATTACAGTAACCAATTGAAGAATTTATGAACAATTTATATTTAACAGGTAAATAATTTCAAAAATTTGATTTTCAGGTAATTGCATTTTCAAAAGCGATGTTTATATTTAATTAAATTTATTCAAACGTGAGATAATTGAAATAAATGTAATTGAACAAAGTGCTCGAAATTAAACTCTTAAAAGTCTTAATTCGCTATTCGTTTGGCGATCTCTTACTAGAATTGAAATAAAATGAACAAATTGACTGCAATAGGAAGAAATATTCTTTAAAAATCCCGAAGATGTTAAACTTTTAATAAATTTACGATGTATAGTATAAAATAATTTTTTAATTTTGTGATCTATTACAATCAACAATGAAATATATTTTTTAGAAGTAAAAGAGGAAGAGAATAAACACATATTTTTTAGTAAATTTTAAGCTTAACATTTTAGCGATAACATGTTAAACCTAAAATTTAGAATGGAATATTTTGTGAAATCTAGTGTAATTAATATTAATTAACTCAGTAAAAAAATTGAAGTTAGAAACATGAGAGATTTCATAACTCCTTTAAAGATAAACCAAATTTTTCCCCGCAAGAGCTAATTTTGCTCATTTCACTATAAAATCCTTTGAAAAAAAAAGCAGAAGCAAATTTAATGAGGTGTTCTTACTGAAAAACTATTTCTCCAACAAAATTTCACAGTTCTCAAAAATACAAATGCTATATTTTAAATAAAAATAAAAATAATTTAAACTTCAGAAAATATTTTAGCACCTAAGAATCATTTTTACTGTTAGCAACTGAAGAGCTTTTAAAGGTTGAAAAAGCTTTCAACTCCTCAAAAATAAATAATTTTCTATTCCTTTTTTCGTTCTTTTTTTAAAAAAAAGAAAACACAGAAGTAGCGTAAAGTGTTTCATAAAACACAGAAGCCTCCTTTAGCGTTTCTTCAATAAGAAGGTAAGAAAAGAAAGGTAATGATATTTAAGCTCTTGTCACAGTAATTTGAAATAAAAGTTAGATTTTTATTGAATTTTCTTTCCCCCCCTTCACTGTATAATTTTACTGTTCCACTACCTAATTCATTTTTTCTTAAAAAAAAGAATATAAGCTGAAAATTGAATAAAATACATTAAATCAAAATGCGATGAAAAATAGTGAGTTTTCTTGCCATTTTTTATTCTTAAAATTAAAAGATGATTTATGGATGTGAGAAATTTCTCGTCTGCAGGGCAACTTATGCTTTACTTTTTTTCTAGTAAAAACTGCATTTCAAAACAGATATTAGAAGTAGCATTTTTTGATAGAAACTTCGTGTTTAAACTCTACAATGGTTGAAAAGTTTGAAATTTATTTAATAATTTCGAATTTAATGCGCAAATTTTTTTAACCTTTCTATTATTTCTTTAAATTAAGTATATCTTTCATTGTACCTGTTTCTTTTTCTCACATTTTTTTTTTAGTTTGCTCTATCAAATTCCAAAGGACTCTTTATAGATGTCTAAATTAAGGGAATCATCTAAGCCAGGAACGGTGAGCCAGGGGCACGCGTGCCATTAATGGGCACGCCAGTGATCAAAATTTTTTGCATTTTATTTCAAAATAACAAAGTTCAATATGAAGTATTACGAACAAATGTGAGTGATTGACGGCGGAACGGCTGAGAGCACACTCGTTTGTTACTGTCTTGCCTTAGTAATGTGGTGGACTACAGTTGCTTATGATGTAAAATTTATCTATGCAAAGCATAGTCAATTTCGATGACACAACTCTATTTTAAAGTTTTTATTTGTGTTACATTTATGACTTTTAACTGTTATTTAACATGGTAAGTTCAGCAAAAGAACAAAATGTGCAAGATAGCAAGTGTAACAGAGAATTTCAAACGGTGAGTTTAGAAGTATGGTAAATATAAATATTATTAGTAAAGGAGAGAAAGAGGTGTGTGCTTTACGTTCTGAAACAGTGGTAGGCAGAGCATCGTCTGTAAAACGGCATTTTGAAACAAATTAAAAATTCTCTAGTCAAGAAAGTGAACCACAGCAAAAATAATTGCTTAGAAACCATTTGGCAGATGACTCCAATTCAGCATGCATTCTACTAAAAGAGATACATCTTACAATCCTAATATGTTATTTATCATTCAATCTGCAACAACAGAAGTCACAATAATGTTACTTTAATTTGAATTACACGCATAACTAAAGCATTTACAACTATACAGTGCAAAAGGTATTTTTTTCGTATTAAATAAAGAGTTTTGTGTTGTTAGTATTTAGTTTTATTATTTCCCAATAATCACAAGTCATTATTATTTGACGGCACTTCTATATCTCATTAAACACTTCCTTAGGAAAAAAAATGGCACGTTGATCCATACAGGTTCGCCACCCCTGATCTAAGCAATTAGAGCGATGCGATAAATTGCGTGGATTTGCATAAGATATAAATACAAAAATAAACAAAGAAACATTCAAACGTATGCATCTAATAATTTGATTAAAACACTCAGTAATGTCTCGACTTGATTTCTTAGCTGAAATAGAAATCTAGAAACTCAATCATCCCTTTAATTCTATGAAAAATTACGATACATATAGGTCTCAGATTTTTATGTTAAATATGGTAAAAATGTGTATGTTTGTATAATAATCCTATATATATCTATTTCATGATGCTTCACATTTTTCATACTTTATACATGAAAGATATACTTCATTAAATTAATAAGTGTCGCATTTCATAGATTGATTTTGTAATTTTTGTTTTGATAATTTTATCAACAGTCGCTTTGTTTGCTCTTAGGTGAGGTATACTAAAAACAGCTCCAAAAGCCTCATTTTGTTAACATTTTTCTAGCGGTGATTCGTAATATTTTCCATTGAAGGTATAATAAAAAAGTGCGGTGGCGCAGCGATATCCCTCGCCATTTGTGAAGTGAAATGAAGACATCCGGATCTTCAAGAATAAATATTTTGTTATTTGTAAACAGTATTCACTCACTCATTCAATTTGTTCAACGCCAGCACACTCCTGGTCGTGCTTGATTATTGTGCTATACAACGTTTTGTCAAGAGTTTTATCTTAGATTGGTATTAATCAATAGTTTTACCGATAGACCTGAAAAGCTCCTCTCAAAAGATACACTTTGAGTTATACTGTCTGTCTCTTACACAGGTTCATTTCCTTAATTCCATTATTATCTCAACTCCTTTAGTTTCCTTTTAATCGAAAATAAAGCAGTTAGATATGCTGCTTACTGCATTCATTTTAGATAAATTCTAGATGGTAAGATAAGTGTTTAATCTTCCAAGAGAAGATAAATACTGAAGCATGTATAAAGTAGACTGAAAAAGGGTAAATGATAAATTATTTGTTGTTAAATGACTTAAAATATACTGTGCTTTAAATAGATACAGGAATAAATTTTCAATAAGGGCAATCATATTCCGTAAATCCCTGAGGGCAGCAATAAAGATTCTACGCTTGGTGGCTGCCTTACTTTTTCAGAAATTGTTACCCGTGGTCTACAAGATACGTAGTTCTTCGCGCTATCTCCCCTGAGATTGGTGCCCAGCTTGGCTTGGGAACAGGCAGCGAGATGAAACTACTCTTCTAGCCTTCAAGGATATATGAACTCAACGCATGTGAAATGTCTTAAAAGTTCCTCACTGTCCAAATTAAATGCAGACTGCTTGCCCTGCCCCACTTATACTATTGGCTGCTATAAGACCCACGTTGTTCTCAAGTTCTGCTACTTTCCTTTCTTAAAACCTCATCGGGTTACTGTTCATCTGATACGTTTTAGTGATCATGGTAAAAGCACAAATATAAATTTCCATAAATAAGAAAAGCATTATTTCAGAAATAAGATGTGGTAATCACGAATCAATAGAATTTCCAATCAACAATCCACAGAGCTAGAAAACTTCATTATATGACCTGAAAGAGACAGTGAGTGAGAGTTATTAACATCGCACATGAAGCAAAGTGGGAGGGCTGTTTACTGGACCTGTATTTTGAATCTTTCGCGTTGACGAGGGCGATGTAAGAGTTGCACCTCCTCTTCTAATACCAATGGGGAGGACAGATTTAACGTGCTACGACCCTTTCTATATGGTGGCAACCCCACCCATTGCTCAAGTTCCAATGCATAGGGCAGCCAATTATGCCTACTGCGTAGACTCAGCCAATGGCAGCTGAAGTTTACTCACTGCAATAGAATGACTTTTCGCTAACTCTGTTACATCGCTCGAAGCAGCCCTCTATTCCCCTTGCCACGTCCACTCCACCAATCAAGAACCACTTCATCAAGGTCCCTTCAACTAAGGCAACATCCAAATATTCATGATGGTAAATGCTCATGTCCATTTTCCAGTGACGTTCAGGCGAAAGTAGTACTATATGGTGGGTCTCTGAAGTGACACTGAGAGTAAGAAAAATAGTGAGTTTAAAATTATTTTTTCAAAAGCTTTTGTAGTAGTAATTAGTAAAAAAATAATTAATAATTAGTAAAATTAGTAAAAAAATCTCATGTTTAAAGTTAATTATATAAAATTTTAAAATTTCAAATACAATTAAAAATATCTCCTTTGACTGAAATAACTAATTAAAATCTGTTCTTTCGATAAAGTTTCTCAATCTCAAATACACGTTATTTTTACTTTTCTCCTATTTTAATCAATATCTTTCCTTAAACCTTTGTAAAACCTTAAGAAACGTTAGAGAAATCGATTTATTTTTCAGAATTTAAATTGTAAGCTGAATTTGAGCTCTTAGTTAATTAATTTATTTTACTATGTCAGACTAATAAATATACATTAAAAAGTAAAAGAGAAACCACAGACTATGAAACAAATCTGAGCCTGAATAAAATATAAACTTATTCACTAAAGAGAACTCCACCTAGGGCATCACCTCAAAGAACCAAAGAAATCTCTTACAAATTAATCAGATTAAATGTCTTACAATAACGGGATTCTTAAAAAATAATTGCTTTCAAGAAAATAATCATTCAACGACTTTCTTAACTTTTAATTAGCTCAAAATTAAGTAATTACCTTATCGATTACTTTCACAATGTCTGGTTCTGGGTGTCAAGCTCATTTTGAAAATGAATGTTTAATCCTTGAAGTGAAAACGGTGAGTAATTATAAAGAATGAAAAATATTAGCATATTAAAGCCCGAACACTTTTCTTAGAACTAGAAATGAGTTGGTGAGAAGGTGTGGATAGGAAATAATTGACAGTCTTTTATCTATACATATAAAGGAGAAAAGCGACTGCGACTCACTCATTGACCCCTAAGGCAAGAGGTTAAGGTGTCCGACTACTTGTGTGAGACAACTGTTTTCTAAAAAATGGAGTTAAGGATTTTTTGATTGTTCTTAGATTTGCTTAGTGCATTTCAAGAAAAATATGCTAAAATTAAGAAGAGAAAAGA
Organism: Trichonephila clavata; assembly: GCA_019973975.1. Lineage (NCBI taxonomy): Eukaryota > Metazoa > Arthropoda > Arachnida > Araneae > Nephilidae > Trichonephila > Trichonephila clavata. The sequence goes on from BMAO01015025.1 coordinate 21,199, forward strand.
AAATATTCTTACCAAAAGGGGAAAAAATTGGTAAACATTGACAAAAAATAACATAACGCGGCTCATACTGTACCAAAAGTTTAAGATCAAATTTTCAGTTTTTCAATTTGATGTTGCTATGTTATTCATTTTGAAATGACCTTCAAGATAAGAGATATTTTAATTTCTACTAAAACTGGAGCACTCTGTTTTAGGTATTATATGAAATGGCTTACAAAAATTTGTAATAAAACAGCAAATTAGTAAATTTTGTAATAAAACAGTGATGATAAATTGAAAGTTAAAACAATTTACTATTATTAGAACATACACAAAATTTCAGTTAATTATTTTGAAATCTTTTAGTAATAGCTGTGTCATTTTCAAAGAAAACCATTCTGAGTAAAACGCGTTTAAAGTGTGACATATTGTCATAAGACATCTGCTTTACTAAAACACTTGTAGTTTTGTTCTAGTGCGAAATAATAAACTTGGTACGTTTATAAAATAAATTTAAAAATGTCAGTTTTGCAGTGCCAACTTTAGGTTCGTTGATTCCTTATAGGCGTTGTCGATAAAAATTCATGCTTTGAATAATTAGACCTATAAGCTTGAAACTTGGCAAGCATGTTCCTTTCATGGAGTAGAGATCTGTTACAAAATGGATTTTAACAAAATTGACTTCCAAGGGGAGGCTAATGGTTAAGGGGAGTTATAAATATACCTGTGAGTTTTTGAATTATTAGACCTACAAGCTTGAAATTTAATTAGCAAATTTTTTACTTGTTCTAAGTTAATTTTGAGTCTGACGAAACACAGGTTATGCACTTGAGTTTATGCTGAAAATTTTTTGCTAATTTTCTTTGATTTTCAAATATAAAATTGATTTGTAAGAGAAAATTTTTAATCCGTAATGAGCATATTTAAATTTTATTTAATGACACTTTTGAGAAAATATGTTTTGCCGAGATCTCACGTACCGATTTCCTGCTAAAGATTTACAATGAGATAAATTCAGGTAACATAACCATTTCCACTGGTAACACAAATTAAGAAATACAAAATTATGTATTAATTACATAAGATAGTTTAAAGTTTAATTCACACACAAGCCACACACACACACACACACACACACACACACACACACACACACACGCACACACACGCACACCACTTAATTAATTAATATTTTTCATAGCTGTTATTAATTTTTAGCATAGCTAGACTTTTAATATAGTTTGCATAGCTGTTAATTACCGATCTGTTAAATTTTGTACGCGTACATATTCTCCTATAAAATTCAACAGTTCATATTTTCTCGGGAAGATCGTTAAATCTTAAACTGTCACATTTTACTCTGTTCTCGAAACCTAAACTAAAAATTGATGATTTAGCAGTTATTGAAATACATATATAATCCAATTAAAAATCGGCACAGTTGGCGTTGGTTTGCCTATTAGTAAAGATGTTGAAGGCTGTCTTAATGAACGAATAAAAAGAGCTGTTTTCCGAAAAGCCTTCGTACTCCTTCGAATCGTCACACACATATATAACACGTTTTGTTTCGACTCTATAATTGCATTTCTCTCAGGTGATCTGATAACAAAAATAGCAGTCGCTGATTGTGGGTTTTGAATATTATATTCAATTAAGTTCAACTAATCTTCATACTCCAAGCCATGCTTAAAGACGACTGCACATGCTTGTTGCAGTCGTCAACAGTCTAATCAAAACGAATGCACGTGGGTAGAAAAAAGGGAATTTACCGAGCTTCTGTAATGGACTGAGTTAAAGTTGAAGTGACTTCCATCCGAGAATATTGCTTGAGATGTATTAGGAAGGCGCAAGTAAACTAACTTACATAAAGTGATGTGGACTCACCACAATATATAATTAAAAACGTGAAACCAGCTTCGACAGGTAAGTGAACTTAAGCGTAAAAATCAATCGCATGATCATGTTGCTATTTGAATAGTTACGAAATGAAGCATAAAAATATTTTTTAAATTGTATTTTTAATAATATTAAGTCAGTATAGTAATCTGCTTAAATATATTAAGAAGGAATTAAAAAAATCTATAAAAATACCGTTTTAAATATCGGTGAAAGAATTTTAATATTTTGAGCTAAATTTTGAGAATTTTACTAGTCTTACCATTAAAGTGAGATTTACTTTATGTGTGCAGCAATATTGGTGCAGTAAAAAGTTGCGCAATATTAAAATTTAAAACGTGAAATGAGGAATTTGACTTAAAATGTGGTTTCTAATCAATAAGAAAGCCAGAATACTAAAGTTCTAAGTAAATATTACACGTAACATATCACATAATAAACAATTACTCCATAAACTGAAAGTCAATTAGTTCAAAGAATATTATTTCGCTTAGTAAATAAACCATAAAGAAACAAGATATCAATCATTGGCATGTATCGTTTAATTTTAGGCGTTGCTTACATGAGCTATAATGCAACTAATGAGCCTTTACTAACAGAGTAGTACTGTACTTAAAAAAAATTTTAAAATGATTAAATTTAAATATGATTTGGCTCATCTAGGGCACAAATGCGACCAAATGCCGAAACCCGAGGTCAATTGTTTGCTTATTGGCTGAGAAAAAGGTACGACAAAATGTGGAACGAAGACGAAATTTGCGTCCTAATAGCGCTTTTGTTCCACTACGTGATAAACGCGCTAAAAATCATTCATTTTGCCAATGGTGAATATATATATTTCTCTGGGATTGATTTCCCGGAGAAAATACGTTATGGTTTTTCTGTCAAACAACCATTTCTTCTTTCATGCAGACACCCGGTATTAAGGTATCCGACTACTTGCGACATTTTTTTTTAAAATTGATATATGGAAATATTTTGTGGTTTTTATATTTGCTTAGTACATTTTAAGAAAAATATGCTAAAATTAAGAAGAGAAAAAGAAATTATTATTACTAAAATGGATAAACATTTACAAAAAATAACATAAACAGGCCCATTCTGTATGAAAAGTTTATAAACAAATTTTCAATTTTCAATTTTGATGTGTTACTATGTTATTCATTTTTGAAATAGCTTTCAGGATAAGAGATATTTGAAATTTTGCCCCTTATCTTAGTTATTATATGAAATTGCTTAAAAAAAACTGATTATATTCACATAAGGGACTGTAAATTTGTTATAAAACAGTGATTGATAAATCTGAAGGTTACGACACTTCTACTATTGTACAGAACACACACAACACAAATTTCAGTTAATTATTTTCAAAACATTTTTATCAATTGTTGTTCCGTTTAAGTATTTTAAAAAAACACACACACATTTCGAGTAAAACGCGTTTTAAAGTATGACATCTTGCTTAAAGTAATCTGCTTTTACTAAAACACTTGTAGTTTTTGTTTTAGTGAACGGAAAATAATAAACTTGGTATTTTTATAAAGCTTATAAAATGACCTATAAAATAAAATCATAAAAATTTGTTAATTATTGGCAAATTTCACTATTTTAGAGTAGTCGGATATTTTAAGGGATATTGCGGCATTTTTTATCCATTTTAAGAAGAAACTTAACAGTTACATGTTCTATTAGGGGGATTCTGTATCACTTATTGACAACGTTTCTGGTGTTTTAGCTACTTAAAAAGCCTCATTATTCCAATAAAATAATGGTAAGATCTTCAGATATTATATGAAACGTATTCAAACACAACCATGCCCGGTACACCTACTAAAAATCGCCGTATATTTCTGAACGCAAAACTATAACATCGTGCCGCGAATATCGTGCGAAAAAGGGCAAGCTCCATTTTAAATACAGACTTTAATAGATTTAAAATCAACAGTTATTAATTTTTAATATCCGTGGATGGTGTGTAGTAATTATGATGTTTTTTATGTCATTTAAGAAATTCCCATTTAATGATTTATATTAAATCTCTCCTTCAAAACATGGTAAGGTGTTTTTTATTTGTTTATTTTTTGTGGTCCTTGCTGCTCATTTTTCTGTCATGCACTCTGTAACTGGAGCCTTTTCTGTAGTTTGAATTTTCAATAAATAAATAAATGTTGCGAGAGTAGAAATTTACAATCTATTTGAAAGAGTGAATGTGAAAGCTTACATACATGCGAGTATAATTAAAAACAAGTAATATAAAAAAGTTTTTAATGTGCAACATCTTTCCACTTGATTGTTGGATAGTTGTAGGAGGGTGATTTCGTGAAAAGGGGCGGAAATGTGTAACAGGACGTCGGGAAAGCGCGCGCTATTTGATTTGACCAAACAGCGCGCTTGGTGGCGTCTCTTTGTTACCCTCTCATCGGGGTACAACTCTAGCAGCCATCAAACCACCAGGCTTTTTTATATTGTTAAATTTAACATTTCAAAAACTCGGTTTCGTTTTCTTGATTTTAAATCCATTTCGCACATACCATCAAGTCTTATTAGACTTCATCCAGGATAAACTTGCGATTTTTACACTCAATTGTCAAAGTCTCAGGGCTCGTTGTGTATGAAATCTTAGGTTATAAAAATATGTGTTAATTAAATTAATAATTATATTTACTGTTAATCGTCTGACAAAGTTCATCATTCTTAAAAAAAAATACGAGTAAGTAATATGGAATTATTCGAATAAATATTTTAGTGCATATCTTTTTCATACTTTGATGTTAATTCCTGTCGCTGTCAATATAATATTTTCAATTATGATTAAATAACTAACTGATTAATTACACGGATAATTTTGATTTTCTCTAATATTTCTAATATTTAAACGTTTACCAAGCTGATTAAGAGGTCTCAGGACCCTTAAAAGTTATTCGTGAACTCGAAAAAACATCCTTTTTTAAAACAATGTAACTTAGCAATATAACAAAACACTAATTTGAAATTTTTACACATCAGTATCCTATATACATGCATTCTTTCTCATAATTTCAGAAAATTTGAATAAAAAATTGTAAAGAAATAAAAATTTGGCAATTTTTCAAAAATATGAATATTAGAATTTTACACCGGAAAATATTCTAAAGTACAAAATTGATGAAAATTTACAAAATTAATTAATTTTATTTGGTATAAATATTGTCTTTTTTTAACTCATACAAACTTTAAAAACATTTAGAGAAAAAAATGTTTTTTAAAATACAATCATTAAGAAAATTTTAAAAATTTTATGAAAAAAATCTATTAAATCTCAAATAAAAAAATTATATTAAAACTTGTTTGAAATTTTTTCTATAAGTTATAAAGAATCTTATTTTGAACATGTGTATGAAATTTCATCTAGATATGATAAATAATTTTTGAAAAATCCTGCGCGGAAGCCAAAATTTTTCATTTTGAGAAAAATGAAGTTAAAGATAAAAAATACCAAAAAACAAAATTAAACACACCAGTATGCATCAAAAAGCCCCAGAAGCCTAAATATTGCCCTCTGCAAGCTTAAACTGTTCAATTTCCTTAAGTATCTTAAGTTTTTTAGCTTTACGAGCTTCAAAGGAGGTTTTGGTAACTTGTCTCTTAGCCGTTGACTTACGTACTTTGTCAACATTTACACAATTCAAAATATTTCCTTTATTTATTTTTAAATCCAAAGTACGCCTCATATAATTTTTGTTCTTACTTCCATCATTGTATTCACATGCAGCTATAAATGCAGCTGTGACATTACTTCCTGATCCAATCAATTTCGGGCTATACTTCCAAATTAGTGAATTCATTGACTCATTGGCATTTTGAGTTTTCCCTCCTAAACACCTTCTTAACAATTTCAAGTGTGATAAATCTTTAAAAACAGGTTTAATCACTTCAGAAACTGCTTTTGGTAAGGTGTTCTTGTGAAAAATTCATTCACTGCATCGTTGTGGACTGAAACATTGTACTTACACAACTATTTTTGCCTTTAGGGCAAAATCAATACTTCGGTTCATCATCTGTGCTGGATGTATGAGCCCACACAGGCCAGGCAGCTTGCCTCATCTCATTCACATTTTGGGAATTTGCACGAATAGCATTGCCATAAAAAGTCGTCAACTTGCTTATAACAGCATCAGTTATACGACCTTTCCCACCAATTGTTTTCCCATCAGAAAGTTTCTTTTCCCCAATGAAGCTTTTAACTTCCGCAAGTGGCTACCCATTCGCTTTTGGACATGGCCCACACACTATTTCTTCAATCGGAACACTATCCCCATATGGTTTTTTTTCGGCAATAGATGAAAATGTCTTTGAGTCACCATCACCTATCTACCACTGGTATTTCAAATCATGTTTTTGTTCCGATAGAAAAAAAAATTTCTGCATTCCGCAGACCCGCTATGGTTTTTTCTGCAGAAAGTTTGGTGCTTAGCCAAAAAAACACTATATTTTGGTCCAAACTTTGTCCCCTTATAGGAGTCACATCCTTTACAATAAGAGGACATCACTTCCTTGTCGATGAATTTCCCGCAGTCAGTTCCAATCAAAGTGCACACTCCAATAAGAGATGTATGCCCACGGGTCTTCCAGGTCCCATTACCGCTAACTACAACAGAATTTACGGTGCCATCAATAATTTTCTCTTCAGCAGCCGCTGTCTTCATCGATGCGTTTGCAAGCGCTACACTTACATCTGCTATCTTAGCATTAATTCTGTCGTAAGATTTCTGAGACACTGGATTTGGCAAACACATAAGAGAACAAAACGTCTCGAGAGAAGACAATCCTTGGCCTATATATCGCATTGCCAAAACAGACCGTCTATTGATTTCAGGTATATTTTTTATACCAATAAATTTACAGGAATTTAATTTTTGTTCAATGCTACGTTTTCCGCATTTGAATAGAAATGTAGAAGACAATCCTACAGTTGATTTTTCAATCATTTTTATTTTCCTATAGCACACAGAGCAACAATGTAATTTTTCAATTTGGGAAAATAATAAACTTATATCGATTAGTCTATAACCTTGAAATTAAAGGCAAACATCGTTTTCAAACGCCTGCGAAATCTTGTGTGCACTCGGTAATTTTTTAACAGATGAACTTTTTTTGGTGAAATATTTTGAAACGAAATATTACCTTTTTCAGAAAAAGATTTTTTCACGCACGTTTCCTTGAAATCTTTTCTTCTTTGGTCTTTTTCCAGATGACCACTTTTTGTAAGGAAGATCCATTTTCAATTGTTTTTAATTACAAATGAAAAAGTAAGAAAATTCAAGATCGAAATGTAAATAAACACAATCCCGCTCAGATAAAGCAAAGTTAAAAGTTGAGTTGCAATCATGCTACTCCCGTAAAGAATCAATTTGATATTAGGCGTGGCTCTTTTACTAAAATTAATCCCGTATTAAAATGTTTGGAATGTGTTCTGCCAGCTGTCAAAAGTGGGCGTGGCATATGCAAGTTTTTGTTTACGTTTTATCAGTTATTTCTCAATAACTTCGGAAGTTTTCACAGTGTTAACAAAACTTTGGTAGCAAAATGCTCAGAAACATTGAAGCTTTAATATCTATCTTTTTCAAAAAAGTTAACTTTAAAAATCCTGTGAGGCCTTAAATTTCATGATTTTGTGATTTGCAGAGATGAGTAAATCCGGAGCAGAATATATGCGAAATTATCGGCAAAAGAAACGTGAGAAAAAAATTAAAAACTGGGAGTACAGTCGAAAAAATTGCACAAAATTCAACTCAACGCAGCAGGGATTTTCAGGCACGTGCAATGAACACAAATCTCTCATAAACATCAACGGCTCACCCAACTACAGCTTTACCAAATCTGTTTGTCAGTTAGGCAACTTTACGATTGTCCACTCATAGCTTTTTTGAATGATGAACTCAAGCTCGAAATGAACACAAATCGAAATGTTTCGACAACTAAGATTGGTACTGTTATTGACGCTGTTTTTCAACGGTTTTTAAATACTTTGAAAAAAATCACATGTGTCATATTTTAGTTATCATAAGTGTATTGTGTGTGTGTGTCTCCGCTCTTCCTCAAATTGAACAGGAATATTTATTTTTGATAAAAAAAAATTGCATTACTCCTTGCGTTAATTAAATAAAGTTTTCATTAAAGATATAATTATTCGATATAAAATTATTTCCTATCATACCCGATTCATTTTTTTCAGGATTTAAGTTACTATTGCGTATTTACCACGATAATATGTGTCAGATGTTACACACCATATGCGACTGCTTAAGACTCGTTTTTTTTCAAGTCAATTCCTACTTTGAGTAGAGGAATGGAAAGTATTTTATTAATGATTAAAAATTTGAACGAGATATGCATATATAAATAAATATATGTATAGGAGAGAGTAAGCTAATAGTATATATATATATATATATAGGAATTGTATAAAAGCATTATATAAGTTGGTTTTTGTGTCATAAAATTCAGGCGATGACACAATACATTTCACATATAATAAAAGATTATGGGTTACATAATGATTTAATTAATGATAAAAGGCAATTGATATATCTACAAATTAAATTTTTGTATAAATAAGATTTTATCAACCCTACGTTTTGTATATGCATTCTGCTATCAACAATATTTTAAGTTAAGCATTTTAAGGTATAATTAATTTTAAAAAAAATTATTTTTAAGACTCAATACGAATTAAAAACTGAATATAATTAGAATGTGATGATTAAAATTAAAAGTTAGTATTTGAATTCACACTTGTTAAAATATTTGAATCCGCTCTAACCAGTGCCCTTTGGCTGCATTTCAGTCTTCCTTTGGTACGAATTTCAAGAACGCTGCTGTGATGCTTAATCACTATATTTCCTGACTGAATTTAAAATATATGTATGCTTAATATACGACAGCAGTGGAATAGATCCCATCAAATCTTCACAAGGTTTGAAAAGAATGGCAAATCCGATTTAGTCTCCCCAGCTTTGACGTGGTGAATACAGAACACGTAGAAGAGCTTTATTCCTTCTTCCGTATTCCCTCTCCAAATACCCAAGATAGAATAATAAATGCACGCTCCCTCCAGAGGAAATCCCTCTATCATATTCAAGACCTGGGCAATGTGTGACGCGTCGCCAGTCTTGATAAATTGAATGAGTCACTACTTTGACAACCTTGAGTCAAAATCCGAATAATTCCCTATCGTCAGAACGTCTTTCTTTACTTTTAGAAAAATCCACCTTTTTTATTTTTAAAATAAAAAACGTATATTTTTCTCATAATTATTAGAGTGACGGGCTAAAGGAATTTTTTTTTATCATAGCTAGTGTTTTTGTTTCCAGAAATGCGGGAAAAAAGTAAAATTTGTTACGTGCAGATTATGAGATGCATTATGTTGCCTTATAAATTAACTTTGTAATGGTCTTGCCAGCACGCCTAAAGGTGTGGAAGAAAGGGAAGGAAGACTAGCCATGTTCTAAATCCCTTAATTTATTTACAGTACAAACCACAACACAAGTTTGATCAATCAAAGTTAAGAGATGTTCCCAATTAATAAATATGAAGACAATTAACGAGGTACGCAAGATATGAGAAGACTTTAAATACTTTAGTACACTTACTTAATTCTTAGCTATCTAATCTAGATTCAATCTCAAGTGACAGATTGTCACCTTAAGCAATACAATTATCAATTATTAAATATCCGCGCCCCGCATTCAATTGTTTAATCACTGCTCCGCTAGCAGTCAATCCTATCTCTCTCTCCTTCTAACTTGAAAGCCTAGACATTATATCGTAGTCATAATTTCCATGTTCAAGTTCTCTTCTTCGGAGGAAGTTTTCTAATAAAATAATTTTTAAGGACCAAAAATTCTCCAAGAAGACTTGTTAGTGAGAAGATCACGGATAGAGCCGTCACAATTTCTTTATACGAAAATTTGTAGATCTGTTTATTTTGTTTTACATTGTAAAACAACGTCTCAGTTACAGATTGAATATACATTAACAAATTTATTAAATCCGCAGGAGCTGTAGTTCTTTTCCGTCGACGTGGTATGCATATGTGAAGTAGGACGACACGGATTTTGTCCATTCTGCTTGTTTCTTTATACCTTACTCAATGTTAGCTGGAGAGCTGCTTCACATCATTAATATTGCTCGGTGAGACTTTTAAAATTGCATTTTTTTTGGGCCACCCATTCGTGGTGTAGCATTTTCAATATGAAATAGTGCATGCATAACATATACTACAAGTCATGAAATGTTTACTATAAATTGTAAATTAAGAAAAAAAAAACAATAATAATAATAAAAATTAAATACGCGGTTTAAGTAATGAATGTTAAATAAAAAATAATACCTGGTCTGTATTTGATTGCATATCATTTCGTAAAAGGAGCGAAGCAGTGTAGAAACTCGGGAATCTTTTCCCTTAAAACAGCAAACACCTGCAAATATTTTTAAAAAATAAATAATTCGAACTTTGTTTTTACGCATGATATTTGGTCTTTTAATCATATAACTGAATGCTTTGTTCCTTAAAAAATTTTGACGAATATGCGTTGTTGGTAGCAGGAGATATATTTACTCAATAAAGTACAGATTTTACTTTAACCATTTTATTCAATCCTTGAATAATGTTTACAATTAAAATATATGGAGCGATTTGTCATAATCCGATTTAGCCAAGTATATAAATAATGATTACGTATTTGAGATGACTGAACAGGAAACTTTTAGGAACGGGATTCAACTCAAGCAGATATACTTTAAATGTCTTCTCGTAAAAATGCTCTGACTTCAGTATCGCCTCTATAATCTGTTCTAATTCTACGATCTTTGTTCTGTATTCCTTCTCTTTTCCATTCGCTATACTTCAGCTTAAATATTAAAGCTCATTTTCATACCTCCCGGATCCTACAAAATATACTTCCACAAGTGTTTTGGATTACTCTTTCCCTCACTTCATTCTAGCATTCCAGATATAGAGATTTCCTTAAATGTTATCAATATGAAAGAGTGTTTTTTTAAACTAGGGAAGTTTTGAGAAATATTATTTCAGTAGAAACATTCGGGTGCACAAACTTTTTCTATGCCATATAATAGTGAATTAATATGTTTTGTATCGTAAAATATTTAGCTCCATTTATATTTACTTTCTTTGTTTTAAGTTAATTTCAAATTGATGATATAAATTATAAAGTAGTAACAAATGTTGCTTGTATTCAATATTCTCTTTTGTATTATTATCGTCGGCTTTGATTTAATAATTCATTCAATTTTAATTTATCTGATTACTTTATTTATTTGAAGATACATAATCGTTTGTTTTTTAAAGTTATATGGCAAGAAAGCAATTGTTTTAATTGTTCTAAATGTGTTTTTTTTTTCAGTCGGTGAAAAAAATCGCGTAATGCATAAATGTCACTGGTTAAATTTAATATGTAATTAATTTTTGTACATTTTCGAGTTTTCAACAATCATCTGGAGATCTTTTTGAGCATTTTAATATTATAAAAATAAAACGTTCGTGGAATATACTGTGGATACTATTATACAAAATTCAAATTATTAACAGTACGATAACAGGACCAGCAATGAAAGAAGTCGCATTTAAAAAGGTAGTCTTATATAAATACTTGATTATATTTCAGATTAAAAAAATGTAATGACAATAAAAAATAAAAATTAAGTTTATATATATTTCAACTGAAGTAAAATAGCGAAAAATAGCATTAAATATATATAAGGTAATATTAAAAACGTAGTATTATTTATAGAAGATGATTCGAACAAATACAGTTTTCCAAAAAATAAAAGAAAAAACATTTTTAAACGTTTCATCCATGACATAGTTTTAGATTTCTTTTATTGCTAATTCCCTTTATTTATTGTAAAGTAGTACACCTTCTTAAATTAAATGTAAAGAAGATAATAGAAACTGTGATTTTTTTTTACAAAAGGGTTTGAAATATTTTACTAACATTTAAATGATATGAAATTTTTTTTTCAAATTGAGTCATACAGTATTTAGTATTTTTAGCGTTTTGGGTTTTATTTCAAACTCGAGTATTTATTATTATCTCTTGGTTCTTAATTTCGATTAATAATAATTATCGAATATAATTGTATATAATTGATAATTTACTATTTAATTTAATGCTTCATTGCTTAGAAAAGCAATTTAAGCGATAAAATAAGGTTCCTTCATTTCGTTTTCAAACATGCTTCATTTATCACAAATTTTTGTTTCATAAAAAAAAAGAATATTTATTAAAAAGGTAAAAAATGTTCCAATAGATTTTCTTTAGGTATGTTTAATTCATTTTTTTCAAGAAACATTCCATCAAAGTTCTGCATACTATGCATTTTTTCTCTTTCGCTTTATAGTCTCATTAAACTTCGAAAGAAAAAATAATAATTTACGCATCATTTGCTTACTCTATTAGTAGTAGTTATGCATGCATTAGAAGTAATTAGTTATCAAAGTATTGGAATATTAGAAGAAAAAAAGAGCTGCAAATCCAATATTTTTCTTTAAAAGCTCTTTGATATCAAAATGAGGAGTGGATATTCAATACATATACATATATATACATAAATTCTAAGAGTTTTTAATGATTATTGCCGAAAGTTGGGCTTAGAGGCAGAGTACTTTTAATGGAAAACCACATTAATTCTTATATAATCAGATAAAACTGTATTAGAAACTATTTTTTTCTGGTTTAGTACGTGCGTGTTTATTGGTTGCAATGCAAATATTCAGGAATGGAATAAATACACACATACAGATTGTTAGTAAATAGTTTTTATTTTTTATTCAAATTAAATTTTTAAGATTGTTTTTTCAACATAATAAAAGTAATACTCTAAGTGACAGAAACAGAATAAATTTAAGTACAATTGACAGGGAATAAGAAGGAAATTATAGCAAAAATGTTTTTTAACTGGCATCTAAATCTCTTTGTATTTTATTTTATGTCAAGAAATAAGAAATGAAAAAAGTAGCGTAAGTGTAATTCTTACTCAACGTAAACTCATTTCATTCAATTACTCCTTAATCTCTATTTTCGATTGCTTTAATCCTTCATATAAAAATTATTACATTTCACTTCCTTCTCTAACTTATTTACATGAAAATACCTTTTGGAAATGAATCAATTTAACAATATAAAATCATATTGAATATCACAACAAAAATAAAAGCAAGCATTTGATGAACCAGAATTTAAGGTTTGCAAATTTCTCTCTATCTCTGTATACACACACATGGTCGCGGTAGCCTAATGTTCATGGTCACGGACCGTGAACTTGAATTGAGGCAAGCGTCCCAGTGCCATTGAAAACTTACACTGTAGAGGGAATGTGATGCACGTTAAATCTGTCAAGGATCAAAGTTCCCTCATTAGTATGGTCTGAAAGTTTGGTGAGAGGGTGCCAGTTCAGGTAACACTTGACCATGGCTCAAAATTACGAAGTCTATCGCCAATAGCCCTCGTGTTGCTTTATAGTCTGACAATAATAAACCCTCACTCTCTCTCTATTTATATACTAGCTGGTATACTTGTTCTTCGCACGCGTGAATTGAAAAATTAAACAATATAGATTGAAGAATAAAGAAGTTTTTAATGAGTTAATTTTACGTGAATTGCAAATTAAACGAAAAAAAGAAGATTATTGCATATCTCAGCTGAACAAAAAAACCATATTTGTTACATATTATGTCTGTAGATCTAATAGCTAATAAAAAGAATTTTGTTTAATTTATAACGCCCCGTAACTCTCTTGTGGGTTGATTTTTGAAAACACCTTCCTAAGCTGATCTCTGCTCAGCAAAAGTAACACATTGTTACAAATTTTGTGTAATGAAAGTTTAAAATAGTGTAAATAATTTATATCTGGTTGTGTAATATGTTAATATTACTTTCTGTTGTATTTAATTTATGTTAAAATTGTAATATTCGCAAGCAACGCAGTTCCTTACATTATAATGGCGATTTAATGGAAACGTAGCCAAATTTTGGTGATAGAGCCGAGTTGGCATCATTTTTGGTGACCATGTAGGCAACTTGGCTATGGATTGAACGGTGCAGAAGTTGATATGCTGTAGCGCCACCTGGTGGGGATCTGCAACAAAGAGAATAGCACAAAAACATTCTCCTCAAAAAATACATATACTTGCCAATTTCCGTAGAGATCGGTTAAACGGTGTTGGAGTGTGAAGCGAGGTCATATATTTAAACATCCATTTTTATGTATAGAGAGATGTATGTATAAGTATAAAGCATCAATATAATGTTATACTATAAAAATGACAAGAAATCTACAAAAGTGCTTTAAGGCAAAACATTAAGCAAGGAATCAGCAAAACAGTTCTATGCAAGTGTAATAGAGTGACAGTAATATAACAACAGATTTCTTAAATTTCTTTTTCTGATTCCACTTGACTACCCTTTTACGATTAAGTATATTATGTGAAGTTACTATGCTGGCAATCTGAACAAATAACCTTTGCAAAATTTGCTGTTCTATACAAAAGTTTTAAGTCGAAAAATCTTTTGAATTAAAATTATGCCAATTTATTATGAAATAGTTCTCTAGATAAACAAGGTAACTTCAAATCATTCATAAAGGTCATAATAATTTGATTATACTTCAATCATTTTTCGAATCCCTGATTACTACAATGTGCCAATGGATTGATAAAACGTTTATATAAGTTTTACTTTAAGAATACGAATTTTCAGAGAAATCTATCCTGGGTACCTCCTAGCAGATGCTTCTCAGTAGAATCGTATGAAATTTTAAAATTAAACTAATTTCAAGAGAAAAAAATGGCATATATAATGAAAAAGAATAATTTTTAGAAAGATTTTAGCCTTTTTCATATCCTTGTAAATGCTAAGAATTCTGTTGTTTAAGATTATAATAATAAAAATGAAAACTACTTTTCCGTTTTGCTGGGGCAGGCGATAAAGTCACCAAAAACGGTACAGCCGATGTCAATTGGCATTTTCACATTGGTAACCTTTTACCACCACATTTTCCAAACAATGCGTGGTCTTTTCTTATCACTAACATCTTTTTCATAATACATCAAGAAATGAATAAAAACCAACGAGATCTAATATTTATGAATTTTTTTATGTGCATATTGTGTGTTGTCGCCAAGAACGCCAAATTTTGACGAGAAAAATGCGCAGTCAATTCTTAATTATGGTACACACGCAGTTGGATTTTAACTACATGACGTTGTGTTTTTAATAACCACCAATGAACTCATCTTTAACACTATTTTTAAAATTTATTACATCATTAATTTGTGGTTTTGAATTTAAAAAAAGGAAAAAATATAATCATATGATTGGATGTCAATAATTATATTTCGCTAGTCAACTTACAGCCCCAAATAATCTTTAGTTTACAATTATTGTGGAAATTTTATCCATTATTTCTTTTAATTCTTTATAAAAAATATGGAATAATGCAAGTAAAAATAAATATCAATGAAATCATTTTCTTAAAGAGAAAGAGTACACCAGGAAAAAAAGATATTGTTTTTGGTGCTGAAGTGAATATCAGTCAGAAGTAAGAAAAGTGGAAAAACACTTTTCTCTTTCTATATTGCTACTCTACCGTATCATTGATCTTTGGCGAAGTGTTTGATTTGGGGATTGGTAGGAAATGCTTCAATAACTGCGTGAGATTGCCAAGGACATTTCCAATATTTAGAGACATCTCCATCAACGCAGCATGAATTTCTTTAGATGATTTTGTTTTAACAAAGACCCTTGAACCGAGTTTTGTTATTGAAAATAATTTTATTATTCAAGAATAGTTTGAAGATTTTTTATTAGGAAAATTTTTTTATTTGTGCAGCACACAAATAATTTTACTACTCCTAGAAAGTGGTTTGTTATTCAGAATTATATATTATTGCTTATCTGAAAAATAATAATGTACGGATTTAGTGGTGTACACACACACACACACACACACACACACACACACACACACACACACACACACACACACACACACACACACACACACACACACACACACACACACACACACACACACACACACACACACCACCACACACACACACACCACACACACACACAGAGTTTGCGTTTTATTATCATTAATTTCTAACAAACTTATTTTTTATGAATTGATTGTTTGTTAAAAACTCTCTTTACAATGTTTTTTTTTAAGTTGCTAAGCACATTAGTACAGAATTTTACTTAATTCTAAAAATAAATATTTTTAAATACAGTTTTTACTTTAAAGGAAAATAAATTAGTTTCAAAACATATTTTTCAAAGTAAGGATTATTTAGTTTATGCTGGTATACTGTTCAATTTGAAATTTATATTAACTTTTAAATTATATCTGTTGTGAAGCGGTTTCAAACTTTTCCTGAAGAATTCAACTCAAGTGAATGTATTTTATTTAAAATATAACTGTATTCATTTTAATATACATAAGATTATCCGTATTGAATTTGGCAACGGTTAAATACATTTTTCTTTGAGATGAAATGTGGATATGTAAATTTCAAGGGTAATTTTACTTTTAATTAAATCATTTAAAATAAATCATAAATATTTTTAAGGAATTTTTTAAGTGTTTATAATTTATTTAATGCAGCCTATATTTTTCCCAATGCGTATAGAGACGGAAAAGGATAATTCATTGTTCTATAAATAGTTAAAAATCGTATAAAGAGAATGAATGTATCTTTTCAATACATTCTGAAACCCAGAACCAACATCTTCTACAACACAATATTTGAAGTAGTTATTTATAATTGGCTAATCTAAATTTTTTTTATCTCTGTCGAATTCCTTCTAATTTTGTAAACAAGTGTAGAGCTAATTAACTAAAAATCGGTCTCTTAAAATTTATTTTTTGAAAATTATTTTCTAAATATCTTAAGCTTATGTTCTTCATTACCCTTTTATATGCAAAATAATGATCAATTATCTAAACATGTTTATATTTCGGAAATATCGTTTGCTTTAATAATAAACTCGCTGAACTTACAATTTTCATCAAATTAATTTTTTGGAAAAATAGCTTCAAGATATTGCATTGTGCAATGAACTGCAAGAACATAGAAAAATAAGGTATAAGACTGCTTTATGGAAAGAAAATGACGAGTAATGAATGTTTTAAATGTTCTTGCATGTTAAAAACTAAGCCTTGCTTTTGCTAACAGCTTGATTGCCAACAACTAACGGAAACATTTCTTTTTACTAACAGTTTTTCATCATGATCATTGAAATTAATATCATTCATATACATCAAATATTTGCTCCAGGGTTTTATTGAATTATAAAGAAAGGAAAAAGAATATACTAAATCTTTGTGTTGCTTTTATTCGAAACAAATATCTAGTAGTTTTATCTTTGCTTACATTAAATAACAATCCAGTTTTCAATGCAAAAATATTTATTTTGATAAAGTTGATGCGTAAGCCTTTTGCTGTTAAATTTTAAAAACAAAGTTCTTTTTCATATCTAATTAAAGATAAAAATTTCTTTATTTCTTTCAGTTGAGAGAAGAAAAAGTTTTTAATGCTTATGTTATTTGATGCTGAAATTTTTGCTCTATAATTAGCATATTCGATATCTTATTAACTCACTAGTAAATAAAATATAATGAATCTTGATTGGAAATATACTACATAATGGCCAAATATGCTCTGCTAATTTCTCCTCATAAACACATTTTCTTTCTCTGCTTCTGATCTCTATCCATTTTATTAAAAATAACTATCGGTTTGTTTCACGTTTCGAGGAATTTTCGTTTACTAACAAAGGTTATTTGATGATAAAGAAGAGTTAATTTTTGTTTTTAATTTGTAAATTGCGTTTAAATTGGTTTCTCAGCATGTTTTAATACTGAAAAATTGTTTCTAATTATGATATAATATTTTTAAGTCTCATTTAAAAGGACCTCAACACAAGTTGTTAGTTTTGCATAAAGTCATTGATAAATTAAAGTATATATAGACTGGAGTGCCAAAAGGCATTGGATGGCAAAATATAAATATCTAGTGGCCTTAGAAAAATATAATTGGAATGCGCTTTGTTAGGATTTTTATTCGTACTCGCGATTCATGTTAAATGTTTTCTGACGTGATTGTGGCTCCACAGTGGGAATTAATAAATTGACCATGAAATGTAAGTTTGGGCCAGAAGTATGGGACATTCTTTTACGAAATTTGTTAGGAAGTTAAACATTCTTTTATCCAAAATACACAGTTTCACGCATTACCTCTCACTATGGACAGCTCAGGTACTTAAAGCTTCTCTCTAATGACCGATCAGCGACATCTCAGTAGAACAGTTAGTGTTGCTAGAGAAATAACACTGTGTCAAATAAATGGTGGGGAGCGGGAACTTCCAGTTTTGAACATGTTGCAGTGATGTTTGTAGGGAGGGGATTGGTGGAAGGAATGGAGTGGGATATTTGAACTCCAGCCCGTCTCAGTCTCAAATATGTTGTGGTCGAGGCAGCAGCGGGCTTTTGCCGTGGAAATGTATTTCTCTGATGGGGTCGGTTGATGATTGCAGTACTATGTGCCTTTCCTCATCATTTCTATATTCCTTCACGAGGTCGTGCTCCTGATCGGAAATGTGTTTTAATGAGGATGGATGCCTTTCGAGCAACGGGAAATGTCTATAAAGAAAGGATAGGACCCCTGAAGATCGTTAGAAACTTGAAAATGTGGAACGAGCTCGTGTGTCATTTCAGACCTGTATGTGTTAATTATCCAACAATTCTTTTTACCTGGTATCCAAGAAAGGGATCTTGAAAACGTGTGGTTACAACAAGATGGGTCCACAACCCACACCTCCAGAGTTTCTATGGGTGTTTTAAGAGCAGCCTTCTCGAATTATTAATCTCTCTGCGAGAATTAAACTGCTCACCTGATTTATCCCCTCCTGATTACTTTCCCTGTGGGCTTATCTCAAGTCCTTGTTTTACAAAGTTTGCTCCAAGACCCTGGAAGACCTAAGAAGCAACATCCGAACTGAAATTGTCAATATTTCGGTCGATTTGCTTGAAAAAATGAATCAAAGTTTTCGAAATCAACTGCATCAGTGTATTGATAATGGAGGGCGACATTTAAAAGACATTGTGTTAAAGCTGTGTAAATTTGATGTTCCAATGTTGTGTGGTGGGCGGAAAATAACAATAAAGTCGAATGTAACATGTGGTATGTGTTACAACGTAACAAAAAATCCCCTATTTAAAAAAATGGAGGTTTCGCACTATAGGCGCTTCGCGCCAAATGTGGTGGTACAGTGTGGTTGGACTGCGGAGCAGCCCTGTGTTGGCGAGAACGCAGGGTTGTTCTGGAAGAAGAAATCAGTCGGCTTGCTGTACCACTCAAATGAGGTGACGGACCTCTCCTCCCCAAGATTGTTGACTTTGTAAGTTGTTAATTTATAATGTTTTTAATTCAAATTTCTCTTGCAATTCCTGACTCCGCGCTTAAAAACCTAATTTTGTGAATGTTTTTAAACATAAATCAACGAGTTATTTTAAATCGTGCTTCAGTTCAATTGCATTGTGTGTGAGGTGTGCTTTCCTTGTATTGACTTTATAAATTTGCAAAGGTTACTTAAAATAGTTCTACTGTTAAAAGGTAAAAACTCCACTATACGATCGGCCACTCCGTAACAGTATGTTTTATTGCATTTTTCAAAACAGGAAGTTCCCACGTTCTACCTTGTAGTAGCAACAATCATTGTGGCACGTGCGAAAGATGTGTCAGTGAAGAGAGGGCAGCAAAGTTTGGGATATGACATCAGAAGATGGACTCGAGAGTCTACTAACAATGCGAAATTGGCTATAGCGCCTCTTCCAAGCTCGTGAACACATATGTTGGACCCTAGATAATGGGAAAAACATTGCTCAGTTAGACGAGTTATGATTACAGTTGGAAGAGGTAATGAAAGGGTTCGAGTGTGGCGCAGATCTCACCTGGCCATGGACCCAAGTTGTCAAGAAGACACTGAACAAGTTGGTGGTGGCTTCATAATTGAGTGGGAGGATTTTGCATGCCATGGACTGGGTCTTCTGATCAAACGGAAGCAAACATTTATAAAAAATAATTATGTTCACCTATACTTGGAGGTCATTCATAAAATTTCTGTGACTTAATCCCAGTAGAATTTTCCAAGATGACAATGCGTAATGTAACAGGACAAAATTCATTTCTTTTTGATTTAGGGAATATTGTTAAGTGAGTGAGTGAATATTAGCGTCACACTTTTAATCTACACTAGGGCTTTTGGCGACGGACTTCGTAATTTTGAACCATGGTCAAGTGAGAGGACAGCACCTGAGCTGGCACCCCCTCTCCTAACTACCACAACACAAAAACGGGAGGACTTTTGAGATCTCGACAGATTTAACGTGCATCTCTCCCCTACACTGCGGAACAGTGTTGAGAATTCCAGGGAATGAATTTCCCTCCTCTATCTCAAGACATGAATCCCATTGAGCATAGATGGAACATATCAAAAGGTACTGTCAAACTTTTCATAATTATAGAAGGCTGTAGAGCAGGGATCGGCAACCTATGGCACGGGGGCCACATGTGGCACGTCGTACAATTCTCAGTGGCACTCTGCACTACTCTAAAAGTTTGTCAATTTTTTAATGGATGGAAGTTGATAAATTTGTATTTGACCTTATTTGACAAACATCTTCAAAATTACACACATTTACGGAAGTATGAAAAAATCTGAAAGATCTCTAAAGATAAATTAACAGCTATTTTGTAAATAATTACCGGTCATTGCTGGAGAAATTCAATTGTTTGAACCAGAGACAATTACAGGTACTCTGCTTTCCACTTTTGATTCTACATATCTGAGTAAAAAATCTTTCCTCATATGAAAAATATTTTGAGTCTGCAAAGAAACTGTTTAACAGCTGAATGCTCAGAATCGTGGCAAATTGAAAGTCACTAATTATACCCCAGTTTTTGTGATATGAAAGTAGAGCAGTGCAAGGAGTAGGCTCGCCTTATAAAATTTTTATTTATCTTATTATTTATCTATAATGAAGGGAAGTGCTTCTAGTTTATGCTGTCTATTTCTTATTTTAATGAATGTTCTTAAAAAATACATAATATCTGTAAAATTTTAATTATTTTTCTTTTTGTTGAAGAAATAGTTATAATTTTTATGTTAAGAAATATCTTTAAATGATGCAAAATTAATATGTAATACAACTGTAAATCTATATTATTGACCTCTATTCTCTAACTCAGTATACATTTTTATGGAAGTGGAATTGTTTAAATAATGTTTTAATGTGTGGCACGTTGAATCATATTGGCAGATTGGTTTGGCACAACGTAGCTTAAAGGATGCCGACCCCTGCTGTAGAGGAAACATTGCTGAATACTTCTTCAGGAGTTTAATGAGAACTTGCTGAGTCAATTTCTATATCGAACTGCTACATTTTATTGGGTAATAGGAAGCCTCAAACCATGTTAAGAAGTATCTTCAGCTTATTCAGCTATATTGCAAAATTACAAATGAAAAATTGATACAATATTACTACTAAAAACATACAAATAAATAATCCACTTACTTTAGAGAATCTTGAATTTTTTTACTACTATATAACTCAACTCCCTCCACAAACACACATGGGGCCTTATGAAGCTGCACAACACCACATCGAAACCATTCAAAAACCCATTCCATCTCACAACTGACAGAATAGAATCTTTGGCATGACACCTGGAGTTGGAGGTCTGTGATGATGCAGGATCGGGGATGTCATTTTGTGTAATTTTCGTGAAAAGTACAATTCTTTATCTTACCACTCACTTTCTTTTATATGTTCTCATGCGTGTATTTACATAAATTCATCATTAATTTGCACATTTTAAAAACAAATATTTAGAGAAAATGTGTAATTTACTATAAAAACCTCTAATTTATTATCTGAAATTTATGAAGTCCCAGAATGTATTGAATAAATAATTTTTATTACATAATTACATTCCCAGAAATTACTCTAATTTTTAGGGTCTAAGCCCTTTTATGTATATATTATGTATATATTTATATGAAATCTCTGGTAGCCGAAATCACGAAAATGTGAAGGATCGTATATTTTATATAAAACAAGGAAAATGTATTCATAAGTCTGAAACTCCTCCAAAACTGAATCGTATTTTATTAGATATAAAACATCTCATGTTATTAAAAATGTTTATACGAAAGTTTACGATCCCCCCTAACAGGAAAGAGTTCTGGAATCCTTTCGAGAAAGATAGAACGTTTTGTTTTTTGGCGTTTTAGTAAGCCTTGTACTAGTTTTCTTGCTTTTCTTTTTCCCAGTCAACATCTTTATATATTTGTATACATATAATGTAATACATGAAAAAACAAAACGCGTGTATTCAAGACAAAGAAAAGAAAATGCGTTAAGGAAGATTTATAGCGCTAAAATGAAAATTTTATGATATGTATTAATAATGTTCTTATATCAGTAAGGCTGATGAAATCACGTTCCGCGTTTCAGCCACCGCATTAAGGATTTCAATGAATAAAATATGCGGTTCTCGTGCGCTTCCATGTTTAAGCTTAAGAAATTCAAAATGATTACTAGAATGCGGGAATTTGAATGGAATATTTTAAACCTTCCGAGTTTGAGCTGCTTGTAAACTGTGTGAAATATTTTTTTCCTTCATTTCATGTTAAGGATATATCTATAGTTGAATAGAGGATTTATTAAGGTTTTATATTCATTGATAGTCATTAAAATTGTGACACCAGAAATTAAAGCAAAGAACAAAGTTTCACTTATTGCACGTATACAGCATAGTAAGAAGAAAACGTGATTTGAATTTGTTGGCAATTTGAGGGCACACAATTTTCGAAATTAGTACACAAAGCTGCCACCTCTGGTAGCTAAAAAGGCTTTAACCCGGTTAGAGCCATCGAGTCGAAGTGGACATGGATGACACATTTGGGCAAGTCATTCCATATTGCTTTATGTTAATGCCACACTTTATAACTTGCAGCTGTTAGAGAACGGTGATGCATAGTCTTTCAACAGTTCATCATCAAATGTTTTGAATGGGGCAGATATCTGAAAAATGTGCTGATCGGGACAACAATCCAGTACACTCTGTATTAAGAATAGTCAGAGTACGTAAGGTCAACATGCGGTAATGCATTATTTTGTTGAAAGATGGCGTCTCTAAACCCTGGCAGATGGATCACAAGAATTGGAGCGCTGACTGTTGAGATTACCAACAATAAGAATAAGAGGTGTTCATATCGTGTACCGAATAGCTGCGAATACTATCACACCATGTGTAGGATCCATATGACTATATCAAATGCAAGTAAGCTGCACGTGTTTTCCTGGAAGCTTCCCGGCACGTATATGTCCATCATGATACTTCTCGCAGAACCGGGACTCGTATGAAAAGACGGCTGGCTGCCATTACTGCATCCAGTTCCATCGTTGGATGTACCCCTGTCACCACCCGTTTCTATGTTGCAGTGTCAATGAAAGCTGCCATACTTATCATCCTGCGGACAGTTTACGCTGTTCCAGACGCCATTGCACAATCCGTGCGGTTACATCTGCTGTAAATGAATTTAATTCCTGATTCAAGTTCGTAGGTGCAACTATGTGGTCCTACATGTTTTAATCCGACAGTGTGTCTGCCTTCTCAGACGTTAGTGATGAAAACCTGTTGAATGTTCCATCGATATTACCAACATGAACCCATCGATTCCAAGACAGTCGTTGGATTTCAACCAATGAGAGAATAAATATTGCGCAACGATAAGCCACACTGTGAATAATCCACTACCGAATTCCAACACGTGATGATAGAGGTTGCCCTTCTTGTACGAAGCATAACATGATCTTCTCATAAATGACCAAAATTCAAGTGCAAGCTCCCAATCAGAAATCCGCTGCTTAACTTTAGTTTTACACAGAGTTTAAAATACAGTTTCTCTCCGCTGCATCGTTCTATTGCGCTTAATTGCTAATCATTTGCATATCCTAGCATCTTTTCCTCTTCATTCGAATTTGACAACTTGCGTACAATTTTAGTGACCAACAGTGCATTACTGCCTTAATATTCAGTAATTCTATCTGAAATCTATTTGTGTACGTTAATTACCTCTAACAAATAAGTCTAAATTTTTTCTGATAGTGTATTGTGAAGTTAAGAAAGTGTGTGGTTTCATCTTAAGTGTCACTTTCAACAACTGACTGAAGCTTGATTTTACGAGATACATCGCTAAAATCTTCCAACAACAATAAGAAAACATTAAACCATTACCTCTAAATTTAAAGTATCAAATCTTTTTTAAAAGTACCACTATTTACACACTTACTTCAAAAATTGTTTACAATCATGTAACAGATATATTTATAAGAAATTAATTGTATTATGTTAACATTTTAAGGTGTTCTATCCAGAATTGCATCTTAGGTAGGCTGAGATGTTTGGAATTTCAAGCAAACTATCACAATATAAAACCAAAATAAGAAAATATTCTTCAAGAGAGATTGGAAGAGTCTTAATGGGCTCAATTCATGACGGTCACATGATAAAGACAATCACGTGTTCTCCATTGAATTTAAAACAGACATTAAACTATAAAACTAAATTTCGTAATTAGGTAAAGATATTCAAATGTTATAAAAAATTTCTTCAAAAAGATTTTATTATTAAAAAAAAATACTTATTTTATGTATGTACTTTTAAATAAAATATATTTTCTATACCTACTATGCAATTTTTAAGAGAAAGTTTTTGCAAAGAGTAAAAGTTGGGCAACACAACGAAGAATATCAACTGGAAACAAGTGTTTGCTTTTATCGTGTGTTTATGACGTCATTTGAATTTTTGAACTGATTGGCAAGAATCACGTGGTTGTCGTTATTATATGACTATGGCATCACATGAATTTAAACGCGATTTCTATTGAATTCTTAGGCTTGAACCTTGGCTTAATATATCCAAGCCCTAACTTTCAATAAAAATATTTTTACTTTTTATTTGGCAAAACATCAATAATATTTACAGTATATTTATTAACGAGAAATTTTTGTTAATTTAAAAAGTGGTTTAGAAAAAAAAATCCTATTGATCATGCTTACAGCCCTTTAAAACCTGTTTTTAGTATTAAAATTTGTAATCTTTTGACAAACAATGCATTCCTTTTGTATTTAGAAAGCTAGATAAACTGACATGTGCAATCCATTGCAGTATCCTTCAGAATAGTAGATGACTACAAAAACCCTTTTGTTTCTCTCTTTACTCAGTTTTTTCTTCACAAACAAAGTATTTCTAAACTATTATTTAGGTTTACCTAAACTTTTAGATGGGAAAAGTTTTTGTCATGTATGCGCTTTGGGAACTAATGCTTTTCAGAGCACTTACGAGCAAATTGATTGTATGTGGATAGCCAAGTAAAGTAGGAAGTACTTAGGTTTCCATACAATCAGAACTTCTAGCCATTGATAAAAAAAAAGACTAAGATAAAAGGGCTGCGATGTTTTTCTTGGTAAATGAAAAAGAAATTTCCAAAGGTAAATGAAGCTCAATTCCAGGTTTCAACACTTTTCGAATACTATCCATTTAGGTAAAGGAGAATCTTTCCTCCAATGATGCACCTCACTTTAAGAGAATTTCTTTCTCATCCAATAAAGGATCTCTTTCAATATCCAATAAAGCTCAGTGGCGTAAATAAAAATAGGAAATAGAAGATATATTGTTGATAATTAGAGTTGGCGAAGTTAGCTTCACAAAAAGTTATCTTAATGGGCCCATCTTTTTAATGGTAGGCATGTGATCTTGTGTTTTTGTTAAAATGCTATTTATTTTAAAAGCTTTGTTATTGTTTTTCTCTTAAATATTGGATTTTATTTTAAAAGGTATTGCATTATTGAAATAAATATGTGAACGAGTCTTGTTTTTTCAAGGCTCATAAAATAAAAAGTACAGCTGAGATAAAGTTTTAAGTCATTTTTATGGATTTAATTTAACTCTATCCAACCTTAATGTTTTTATATGTTATGTAAATCAACTCTTCATGAGCATTTTTTTTACTAGAGTCAAAAAGTTCATGAAATGGTCCCCTATATTCACGCAAGGAGAAATATCTGTTTCAAGTGCTGGGAAACACATAGCTATCAAGCATTCATTTCCTGTACTACAGAAGCTAGTTGCAGATCATTTCTGACAAGGCGTATTTTTCATTCGTTGGATTTAGCAATGTCGTTTTTGGAGCAGCTTGCGAACATCAAATTCTGTGTTTTGCTCGAAAAATCACCTGAGACGCTCCAGAAGCTAAAGAAAGCACACGTAAGCGATTCCAGCATCAGAGGAATTTTACCTGTTTCCGTGATTAAAAACGAAAATGAAGGGACTTCGTTCTGTGGATCAAGATGAGGTGATCCAAAAAGCGACGAAGCAACTGAAGGACCTCTAAAAAAAATTAATTCTAGGAGTGTTCTGAACATTCATATGATCGCTGGAGCAGGTGTAGGGATGCAGGAGGGCAATTGCTTTGAAGGCCAATAAGATTAAACTATTGTTCTATTTTTTAATAATTTGTAATTGACCTATTCCGGGAGCTTTTTGATTCTGTCATGTACAGTAGAACGTCGTTTATCCGAATGTTTATTATCCTGACCAAAGTCCGGATATGTTTTCGAACAGTGCAATGTTCAACAGTTGTTTCGCGTGAGGCCAAAAGTGACGGGAAAACCCAAGGTGAGGGATATTTAGGAAATTTCAGTTTTTTGATTTGATAAACATCTGAGCGGAATGTTAGGTCAGTTTGTTTCCAAGTGAGGGGTGTATACGTGCTCTTTTGTTGAGTTCAACAATCAGTTCGAACGACAATCAGAGTGCTGTCCTACTCAACTACTGCTGCTGAAGAGAATTAGAGACTTTGCAGCGAAAAAACGAAGGTGTACAATGGTACAGAGAAAAATGAGTGATTATTTTCCACAATAAAAGTAAAAGTGCGACATTTTGCACCCATTTTGCTTTTTATTCAAGCACATTTCCCGCGTGTGATGATTTTCAATATTCGTATAGTGTCCGGTTTCATATACTGCATGGATCGCATTCGGTTTTCGGTTATCCGAACAATCGCGTGTCCGAATGGTGTCCGATCCCAATTGATTCGGATAAACGATGTTCTACTGTGCATTATCTAAGTTCTAATTATTCTTATAAAAGGTTTTGTACAATTATAATAAAAATTAGGATGTCTAGAATTTAAAGAAAAATTATTGCAAAAATCTCTCTATAAATACTGTTTTTTTAAATGTAATTTATAAATTTTTTTGAGATAATGAATCAGATTGATAAGAGGAAATAAATCACAGTGTAAATTTGATGGTATTTAATTTATGAATGATTGTGTAATATTTCAATATATGAAAAGAAATAAAGGGAAATGAATTTTATTAAAAAAAAGTAAAGACAAGATTAATTGAAAATTGTTTTAAACATTATTCGCACTTTTTAATATTTTTTTTAATTAGTCTAATTCTAAAAAAAAATTTATTTGAATATTTTGCATACTTAGTGAATTAATGTCCATAAATTAAGGATAATGAAGTTCAGGCAAAGAAAGAGACAGAAACAAAACAAATTTGACTTATTTGTAAAGTCTACTTATTAAACAAAAGGTAAAGAGCAAAAAAGATGCTATATGTTTGACATAATTAATAAAAATTGCGATTTTTACTCCCTGGAGCAAATTTCAAAATAGAAACTATTTACAAAAAACAGTATAACATGGTTAGTATGACGGTTAATATGGAGTATGTCTCCCGGACGATGCAAAACAGGCCTTAAAACGCCTACGCATGCTGAGTATCAAATTATCAACCTGATCTTGGGGAATATTACACCACTCATCAAGCAATGCCCTCCGAAGTTCCGGTAGACAGGTGGGAGGGGTTAACGGGCTACAATTCGTCGGCCAAGCATATCCCACACATACTCTATTGGATTCAAGTCCGGTGAGTCTGCTGGAAAATCCATACGGGTGATATCCTCCGATTGAAGGCATTCGTCTACAATGTTTGTACGGTAAGGACGGGCGTTGTCATCCATAAACAGAAATTCAGCACCCATGGCGCCCCGAAACAAACGTACACGTTGTTCCAGAATGACATCCCGATAGATGTGGCCTATCATCGTTACACTCTGAACATGCAGGTCAGTTCTGGAACCAAGAATAATTCCTCCCTAAACGAGCCATCCTGCACCACCGTAACGGGGTCAGTCAATGGTGTTCTCTTGGTGGTAACGGGTACCTGGCGCTCTCCATATGAAAGTCCGGCGGGAATCAGACTGCAAACTAACCCTGGACTCGTCGGAAAACATCACACAAGACCACTGTTGCGGTGTCCACAATGCATGCACTCTACTCCAGGTTAATCGCAGGCGACAGTGAGTTGTGGTAAGGGGAACACATCTGACAGGCCTACGAGCATATAGACCAATGTGCCCTAAGCGTCTGTACACGGTCTGCCTTGAAACTGTCTTACCGGTAGCTGAAGAGAGCTGACGAGATAGGTCTGATGGTGTGCTCCGTCTGTTTCTTTTGACAATAACTACCAAATACCGGTCCTCATTCGGCGTTGTAACTCGGGGGCGACCTGTGTTGTAACATCTACTCACATAACCACCATTTTGGAATCTTTGCCAAAGCCTGGAGATGACACTCTGGGCGATTCCAAGTTCCTCGGATACTTCTAGCTGGGTACGTCCACATTCCAGTCGTCCGATAATTCCAGTCGTCCGATAATTCTACCAAGTAAAAAATGATCCAAATGCTTCCTTTGTGCTATAACTATGCGGTTATTGCACTGAAAGGCTTTTAAAGCGCTTGTGAACAGTTTCACTTCTTTGCCACCATTCCTTATATACACTTCTCTTATAATCTCGTCATTGTGACGTATTATCCGCGCCATCTGGTGGTTTCCTGTAATTTGCTTATTCTTCTTCAAGATGTGTGTGATAACTCTACAGGTGAAATTTTTATTTTAGAGTTCAATTTCTGTGTGATTCTGAATTATCCTTAATTTATTTTCATGAGTGTATATTAACACAAAAGTGCAGAGAAATCAGGTAATATGTTTATACTAGCTTTCATGGCCCGGCGTTGCACGGGCTTTTACCGAGGGTATAATTTTTCCCCTTGTTAATTTCCTTCTTTCTTTCAGAAGCCATCACTTTTATGTGGGTGTAACGCGTACGATGTGAGTGCATGACCCCTGAGTGCGTATCATAGCTTTCTCGTTTAGCATTTTCCCTTCTCTCCCCAAAATCAGCACATCCAATAATATTTTTCGAAATGACTTTGATTTCTTTGTTTCTTTCCTCTCTGGAGGCCCGGCGTTGCACGGGCTTTTACCGAGTGAATAACTTTAAAAAAATCCCCAGGGGAATTTCCTTTTTCCCTCAGGTCGATAGCACTTATGTGTGTGTATGCGCGCGATGTCAGTAATTTATTTAACTATGTCATTAAAACTCCCTTTTTCGAAATTTGTTCTTGTGTTGGTGTGGTAATTAGGAGAGAAGGGTGAAAGGGCTCAGATGTCGTCTTCGTCACTTGACCATGGTTGAAAATTTTAATGTCCGTCGCCAAAAACCCTCGAGTAGGGGAACAGTGCGACTTTAAAAATCACTCACTCACTTTTGAATTCTTTCGTTGCAATTTTTTAGCCCCCCGAAATGAAAACGTATCTTTCTTAAAAATAATTGTATGTTGAAAAAAGACAGAAAAGTTGAAATTTTTCAAATTACAAAATTACACTACTACTTTAAATCTTGAAGAAAAATTGAGAGGATTTTTTGAAATGTTCGACACACGGGAAAAAAGTTTCATGCAATTATCTTTTTTCAATGAAGAAATTATTAAATGATTGATTTAAGTATTTTGAGTGTTTTATTATAATTTGTTCAAAAACTGAAACGTAACATTGACCTTCACTAATTCTACCGCGCATACGCAAAAAACTCAAAAAATCTTCCCAGTGTTTTTTTAAACTTTTCATGATCGCAAAAACGGTACTTTACGAAAATAACAAAAAATTTTAAAATCCGTAATTTTTAAGCAATTTTTTCAATCTTCGTACAGATTCTAGATGATATTTTTTTACACACGGAAAAACAGTTTCGTGCGATAATTTTAATAAATAACGAAGTTATTCAACGTTGAGTAAAAATTTGGTCTAATATTTAAAAAATCGCAGAAAAACAAGTTTTGGTCATTTTATTTTTTAAATGAATGGATCTAAAAGAGAAAGGCTTGAAGTTACTTAGTGTAGAATATCGATTTAATAACACGAAAATAAATTCATACGCAACGATTTAGAAATAATTTTCATAAAAACGCATAAAACTATTCTGATGCTTGATTTAAAAAAAAATCATTTTTTTTTATAATAGATAGTTTTTAGGAATCTAAAATAATAAAATAATTTTCAGGTTTTTATTAATCAATCAATCGTTACTTACAGTTAGCTTAAAAATGTCTCTCTAGAACGTATTTTTATCCTAAATAATAGGCGATATACTTTTTATTAACAAATAATTAATTTAATAATAAAATAATAGAAACATTCCTTTGATTTTAAAAAAATATATTAATTTAAATCCATTATCAATAAATACTAATAAAAAAAATTCTACAGATAGCTCTTGAAACGTTTGGATGTTTGATTAAACATATGTAAGTGTTAAAAATCCACTTTTGGGGAAAACCTAGTTATATGATAACATTCACTGAAAAAAACATTCAAAAAGAAAATAATACTATTTGATAAAAACATTTAATTTTTTAAATTTTAATTTTATAGTTTTTCATTCCACTCTGTATTAATTAAATTATTTAAACACGTATCTGCGAAAAAAAGTATATTATAAAAAACTAACTTATTAATTATTTTCTAATAAAATTGATTAAAATTGCTCATTTAGCAATTAATTGTGACATACCATTTGCTTACATAATGGCAGCACTGAAAATGAAGTAAATTTCAGATCAGTGGGGATGCAGCAAGTGAATTCAATCATTGAAAAAGAGAGAATTAATTTACGGGGTCGGAAAAATAAGCAGAAATGAACAAAATGGAATCCTCTAGATTTGAACCCAGAAAAGAAGAATTAGACACTTAGCGGTAGGGCGAAAGCAGCGCTCTAGCCAACCACGCTACCCAGCCCTGCAGCAGAAGTGAAAATAGGCAATAATATGAATGGGGAGGTTCCAAATTCAGTTCTAAGATTTGAAATTTTTACTCCGTATATTTGATACGATGCAATATCCTATAAACTGAATTTGTACGTGTTGCTCGTCGTTGCTTAATTTTTACATGTTGTTGAATTTGTACATGCTGAGAAGGGCGTTAAATATTTAATTCTCAGTGAAGATTTAACTCACTTCTCGACATCGATTGTGCAACGATATAATGGCCGGGCCGCAAAAGTGTTCATGGCGGGCCGCGAGTTTGACACGCCTGTTCCAGTCCTTTTTCCAGCTCAAAAGAAAAACCAGTTCTACCATCCACAGCAGTGCTCTCTTTTCTAATCTAAAGAACTCTGCAAGCCAAACCCTTAGTCAAGCTTTTACAAAGCTTGAAAAGTTCTAAAATTGTATGTGATGAGAAAAAAATATAGATTCAAGGTGTTTCTATTATCACATATGACTAAATCATAATGTAAAGGAATTCTTTTTTATATCTATCAATAACTGCTAGAAAAATAATTTAGAAAATGGGGCCATAAAGATTTAATTGATCGATTGAATGCTTCTAAATGTCTTAGAAGCAACAGGAAGCCTGCCAGTGACGGGCCTTGTACGTATATGAGTTTCAAGATGAATTGATCAATATATTTCAAAAATCATTTCCTTGTAAATGTACAAATTATTAAAACAAAACTGAGGCATTAAAATTATGGCTTCACCATTTAGTCGAGTAAATTATAAGTCATATAGATGATTTATTTAGATTCTACTATTATCTTTATTATGGAATTACATGGTTACAGTCGGACCTCTAAATAACAAAGTCACTAAGTCCCCCCAAAAAATGTGTCGCGTGAAAAATTCGTTAAACGGAGTATATACTTTAAAAACTACATACAATTTTTGAAATTCATAAACACTATACATTATTATGAAAAGTAATTACCGTATATATTCAAATCGAAGCCTCCATCGATTCTAAGCCGCACCCCAAATTCTCAGCAAGCTTTTGTGAAAAAAAAACAAAAAAAATTATGTAAAAGGTTTATCGATATCCGACACTTGAGAATAAAAAAAATCAATGAAAACTAATAAATGTGAATAATTAGTTTATTTTACTAGTATTAAAAACATACGTCAGTCTGTTATTGCTCTAACCGTGAATATCATGTTTCGAAAATGATTCGTCATTCCCATTATCGCAGCTGTATTCGGAATTGGTGCCGGCGTCACCATTTATCCACACGATGTTGTCTTTGATGTCTTCAAATTCTTTCTTTTTTGGTACAGAGAAATACTTTGTTGAAGATTTACAAGCAAAAATCCTATCCCATTGCTTAACCCCTTTGTAACGAGTGTCCCACCGGCGAGCCGGTATGAAACACCGTTAGCAGCCTAGCGTCCCACCGACGAGCCAAGCACCTGGAACATTTTTTAATTTCAGTTTTTTGGCAATAGATGACATTCTATGTCCATAAGATTTGAGATACATGGGGATCTGACCTTCTACTCGAAAGGAGAGAAATATTACAATGAACATGTGGTTTTTGTTTATAGTGAAGATGAGAGATTTATTTTCGCTAAAGCATTTGTGAATTGGGTTTGCAGTCTAGTTTTTTTTATGGATAATTGGATGTGGTAGACAAAAAAATTTGTCTTTTTTTTCTTACTTTTTTACAAGGTCGATTTTTACAAATGCTTACAATAAAATGTTTAAAAACTTGAACTTAAACAGAAAGTGGCTGAAGTAAATAATGTATATTAATACGAAATATGTAAAGAGCATATGCCTCTCATATAATATAATGAACAACGCGTTTATATTTCGGTATTTTTTTCGATTTATTCTTAACTACACAAAACCCTCCGGCCAGTGAGTGACACTCGCGAAAGAAACCTCTGGCCCTGGCGGTACGCACGCGTTTGGGTCTTTCGTTGCAAAAGGGTTAAGCCATCGACGTGTGTTTGTTTTTTTCCGTATAAAATATTTTCTAGCAGCTGCTCTGTTTCCGTTTTCTTCTGGATATAAAATTGTCTTCCTTTCATACTTGCGTCATGGTGAACTTATCTTGATGCCATTGTGATGATCGTTTTCTCACGTTCATCGGTGTTTAGGAGTTTGAATAAAGATCAGCCATAATGAGAACAAATCTATTTTATTATTCTATCAATAAATTCAAATGACCCCGTGTAGGAAATGTACCTTTAATAAAGTATTGAAGCAAAATCACGGTAGAAAAGATATTAAATATTTAATAACGATTTAAATCACTTACTCTTGGAACGTTTTGGTAATATATGCTCTGAATAACCGTAATTCCGTTCTCAGCTATTCGACCTATTGTCTATATTAATCTAATTCAACTTATTGACTAAGTCGTTAATTAACAATCTTTAATTATTCAACAATTAGTCGTCGAGCAACTCTCAACTAGCCCACAGCTACTTTCCGCAAATCGCTAACTTTTAACTCCTAACCACTAACCACAGTCGCCCATCCGGTATAGTGGTTAGTGACGCTGACTGCGGGGCCGTAGGGCCTGGGATCAAATCCCGGATAAGGTATGGATGTTTGTATCTAAATCCTTCATGACTTTAAATTCCTTCTTCCTTTGTGATGTGTACTTCATGCTTACTTCTGTAAGCCCACGTGTGATACTTTGTGGTGCACGGGGATTTATAAATGTTCTCAATTAAAAAAGAACCCCTAACCACACACACTCTTTGTACCTAAAAGTTAATGCTTAAATATCGTTCTTCATTTACATAAAGTCTTCTTTTTCGGGAGATATTTTTCAATAGAATAATATTAAAAAAAATAGTTTTTCCCAAGAGGATTAGTAGGAGGTTCCTGGATAGACCTGTTACACCATTACCGATAACTGTAGTGTTTAAGTGATTAAAAGAAAGCGTATACAAATTTCCCCAAATACGAGCAGACAGCATAACTCATTTCATCATACGGAGGTAGGGGATAGAGGAAAAAATAGGGAGAAAAAAATCGAATAACAAGAGAGAAAAGTTCCTTAAATGAAAAATGAACTTCTTTGTTAGGAGGTTATTTTACGAAGAAAATCGTAAAATGTTCTTGTTTCCAGGAAAGAGTTTGGACAATAGAGAAATTCGTAAAATAGGGGTTTGTAAAATGGAGAGACCCAACTGTATTTATAATATGCTTCACTCTATACTATTATAAAAAACAACATTATTACATTTGTTTTATATCATAATTTTTACTTTTAATTTCCCATCCCTAGTTTTAAAATTTTTAGCATTGGAAAAATAAAAATATTTATTTAACATATGTATTTCTTTTTATTCGTGTGATTAACTCTCATGTAAGGTTTCTCTTGGAAAATCGAACTGTATATATTTATTTTTCAAAAATCATATTCATTTTATTTACTTCCTTTGTTGAGTTAAAGAAAAAAAAACTATTTTGGCTCCTTTGTTGAGCATCAATAAATAAGTACCATTATGAAAAATCTCATTGAAAGCACGTTTTAAATTCTATTCTAGAATTTTTTTCATTCAGATTTTTAAAAAGTATAATAAAATATTTTCCGAGTGAAAATTCTAGAAAAGTTGCATGCACTCAATTTGGAGGCTTTTTATTTAAATAAATATAGATAATGTTTGTCTGCAGAACTCTGGATAGTAAACAAATTTCTTATTGTTTTTTAGTCTGGATTATATATTTATTTAAAAAACATTTGTTTTTCCTTTATGAATCGAATAATATGCAGTAAATATTAATTTCGAAGGATTATGTCAAAGTGGATGTTCCATGTCATTGCTATGCGTGCCTGCAATGGACCATGGAACATCCACTTTGGATCATAAAAGACTGGAAAAAAGTCGCTTGGTTGAACGAATCACGTTTCCTTATCAATTCCATTGAAGGATGAGTGCAAATACGCCAATTTCAAGTTATTATATTGACATTCGGGTGCACAGTTGACTGGACAAACGGGATGACTGGTAGAGAGTGTTATATTGCGAGCGAAATTTTCTCATTGGGCACATTAGGACACGCTATGTCTACAGAAAACTCTTTGGCGTCTAGGTTTTATGAGAACATAGTTCCTGTCCAGGTGCACATCTTCATGGTAATAACGATCCCTCCGGATTACCAGAAGGATAATGTACCCTATCATCATAGGAGAATCACCCAGAAGGGATTTTAGGAATATTTTGGTGAAGTTCCCTTCATGTCTTGGACTCTGAATTCATCTGGAAGGAATCCAATCAAACATTTGTGGTTCATCCTGGAAAACCCAATTCGTGCAGTCATGCTACCACCTTCCAATAGCGGAAATAGCAGGAATAGCTGGAAAGTGCTTTGTACTAGATACTTCAGACTATCTATTAGCCCCTTGTCAAGGACGAAAGGTGTTCTTACTTCATATAAAACAGGTGATATACAGGGTGGTCCTGAATTCATGGTACAAACTTTAAGGGTAGATACAGGACATTGTAAGAATCATTTATTGTATGCGAATGCATGGGAGAGAGAGAGAGAGAGCATGTGACGCAGTAAGTTACAAACAGGGGGAATAAAAGAAGAGAAATGGAGTTATATCGATTGGTTGAGTTGCCAGTAGAGGGCAGTAGATGTCTAGCCGCCTTTTAACGTGTTGTATCTCAGTAGGAGAAAGCGCGATTCCCAATGTGCTGACATCTACGATGGGGGAATTTACGTATGCCGATTGCAGATATGCATTATACACTGGTGTAAGAAATTAAGAGAATTTGCATAGTTTATTGAACTGCATGAAAAAAAACTGAACTGAATGAAAAACCACTGCTTTTAGATACAAAATGCAAGTACGGCAAATACTTAATCGTATACGTGTATGTAGGCTGAGTCAGCAAAAAAACAGGCTTTATAAGCGCGTTTAAGTTAAGACGTATTTCATTCGCCAGCACACCTCGGCGAATTTATTGGTGTTATTTTGAAGCAATCGGTTCATTTCAAATTATAACAGTAAAAGTGAGTAACCACCAACGTTTAGATGATGGAATGAGAAGGCGAATTGTGAGGAGGCTAGAAGCAGGCCAATGTCAAGTCTAGATTTGTAGAGAGTTCAATTTAACGTCCAGCGTCGTGTGTAAATTATGGAAACAGTTCCAGGATTTCTCTCGATAGATCTAGTTCCAGGATACTGGATCCATCGAGAGAAAGCCTGGGTAAGGTCGTCCAAGAGCCAAGACGCCCAGAGAAGATCACCATTTGTCGATTATAGCGAGGCGTAACAGAGGGGCTACAGCTTCTCAGCTCTCTCGTTACTTGTATTCAGCCACATGAACCCATGTATCAAGGGTGACTGTTTCAAAAAGACTTCATGAGAGAGGGTTGTTTACTAGAAGACCTGCTGTTTGCGTCCCTATCACGTCTACGAACAGGAGAGCCCGTTTAACATGATGCAGACAGCATGAAGTGTGGATCAATGACGACCGTTCTGTTCACCGATGAGTCCCGTTTCAGCCTAAACACCAATTCTCGCCCTACGTTCATATGGAGAGAACCAGGGACCCGCTACTCACCCTCCAATGTCAAGAAATCGATATTTATGGTGGAGGAAGTTTAATGGTCTGGGCAGGCATCATGTTGGATGGCCTTGCACCTCTCCATGTCTTTGAAAGAGGCTCTGTGACTGATGTGAGGTATAGAGATGAGGTCTTGGAGCCCTACGTTCACCTTTTCAGGGGTGCATGGGACCCGAGTTCCTTTTAATGGACGATAACGTGAGGCCATATAGAGCTCTTCTGATCGACGAATTTTTAGAGAGTGAGGATATTCACTGTATGAATTGGCCAGCCAGGTCTCCATACATCAACCCTATAGAGCATGTCTGGGACGCTCTGGGGAGGGCAATTGAAACTCGCAACTCCCCTCCGAGAACTGTTCAGGAAATGAAAACAGCGTTGCTGAACGAGTGGGAGCAGTTTCCACAAGAACTGATATAAACTGCCTTATTCCAAGTATGACTTCACGCTGCGAAGTCTATATAGCTGTAAGAGGGGGTCATATCCCCATTAACCCATTTATTTTGTTTATTTTGCAACCGCTGTATCATACCTTCTAATTCCAACGAGTGTTACGCACGATCATGCGTGTGTATTGCAATTGTTGAATGGTTATTTGTTTTGTATTGTATCAATGTATGTACTTATCAATTTTCATTAAATTCGTTCCAGTAGTTCTAGAGATAATCGATGAAGTCTGAAAATTCTCTTAATTTCTTACACCAGTGTATGTATGGCCGTGCAAAAAGTAACGTCAGAGCTGCGCTGCGAATGTTTCACGTGGAGTTTCCTGATCAACGAATGCACCGAATCACAGAATGTTTCAGCGGTTACATCGTCAGCTTCGTGAAACACGTTCGTTCCATGTCACCAGACATAATATTGGTTGATGAAAAGCTGTACGCAGTTCACGCCTGGAAGAAAGTATCTTGAACGTTGTGGTTGATATACCCAAGTCAAATACAAGAGCTGTTACTCATCACGAAAGTGTGAGTCATCAGACCATTAGTAGAGTGTTAAGCTAAAATCACTTGCACCTCTTCTATTTTCAGCGAGTTCAAACTTTAAACCCGGCAGACTATCTGCTCCGCCTTTCTGTGGTGGTACAGCAATGTGTGCTGCAGCTGCACTTCATAGTTGATGTGCTGAACAGTTATTGTAAACATTACATTTGTCAACGATGCTTTCAATAAACACTTTGTCTTTCCTTTCGTCTCTTATTTTTTGTGTTTGTACCTCACCGCGTCACTTGTGCCCATACATTACTATACAATAAATGATTGTTACAATGTCCTGTACCTACCCTTAAAGTTTGTACCATGAATTCGGGACCATCCTTTATATTTATAGGTGTGTGTATGATTTAATTTATTTCTCTGCGTCCTCAATGTTGTAATGATAGGATTGTGACATTTAATCAGCCATTTAACTATATTAATGAATGTTATAGAAAGATTCAGTCTACCTTAAACATAACTGTAATTACAAGTATATTCTAACACAGCTGATTTTATAACCCCAACAAAATATAGGGATCGGCTTGTAGTATTTGTATGATACTGCCGTATACCACAAACCATAATTTAATTAAAACCATAATTTAGTCTTAGTATGATGTGATGAAGTCCAATATCAAAGTATCTCTTTTTAGAAAAAAAATCATAGTTATAAAAGAAATTTACCAATATTCTTTTCAATAGCACAAAAAGAATTGCAACTAAATGTTGATTTCTCCTAAACATCATTTGAAATCATTTTGTGTAGCAAAGATTCAAGTTAACTTAATGAGCTTGGAAATAAAAAAAAAATAGAAAACATCGAAATCGATGAAATCTTAGAAGCATGGCGTTATCTTTTTTACAGTTTCAGTAAAAGGAAGAAAAAAAAGCAAATTCAATATTTTTTTTTCTAAGGCAATTTTTACGAATTCCTTTGCGGCATTAAAAATAAAATATATCACAAATCATCGTTTCAATAATTTATTTTCATTTTATAAGGAAATAACTTATATTTTTTATTCTTTTTCGAAGAATATTGAACTCTAAGATATTATTAAGTATTTGTTATTGTTTGTGTGGATGAACTCATTGAATTCTTCTTTCACGTAATTAAAAAAAAACATCATTATTTATTCAAAAATAAACTGAGAGCCATCTTCCAACATATTCGTTTTTCTCTAGAAAAATAATATGTGTTTTTGCAAAAACATAAGAAAAATCCATTTCAGCAGTAATATTATTATATATTTCCAACGGACTATTTTTAGTAATTCTCAGCGTGGATTTAAATTTAGTTTATAAAATATTTACATCATGATGTATTTTGTTAAAAATTATGTTTACCAATATTCTGAATTAAATATTGTGCCATATCAGCTAAAAGTACAAAATTAATTAAATTTTCATCAATATCAGGCATCTAGTAGTCTTTTTCCTTTTTCTTTGAGCAAATTACCAGCATAAAATCAATATTTTTAATTAAATATATGGAAATCGTTAGTTTGTATCTTAATAAGTTCTCTAATTCTTATATCTTGTAGCATATTTTGTTATTCATTAGCCAAATGCATGTAACTTTTTTCTCGAAACACATTATGTTTGCAAAAACAAATGGTCAAGAAATTACAAATTGAATTACTGTATATTTTAATATTTTTAAAATCAGACAATAAAACTCAGACAGCATTCTGATATAGTGTCTGGATTAAAGGAGGACGCAGTGTTTATGAGGAAAATTTCTTCAATTCAATTTTAAGTTCGATGAGAATATTTAGTGGGAACTAAGTTAGTGTACAGAGCGCTTGTCAGAAAATTGCTGCAGAGATTATTCTTATGTGGAGTTGCTTATGTGATAAGATATATAGTGTAAAGTAAAAATAGTTTTTTAAATTTTTTTTTGTTGCTTTTTTATAGTGCTGATACAGATTTGTGTCATTATTTCTTTTCAGCTAAATAGTAGTACATTTAGAGCAGTGGTACAGTACTACTTTCTGTTAGTACAAAGTTCATTAGTTGCATTATTGTAAAACACAACATGTGAAAAACGCGCTAAAATTACTTGGCCATGCCAATGATTGATATCTTGTTTTCCCGTACGCGATTCAAGATTCGTCTTATACACTACTGGCCACCGTAAATGCAACACCCTGAAGGAATCACACAAATAACATGAAATTTACAACATGCATTAGCGGAGGTGAGATATGCAAATGATTAGAATTTCAGCGCAGACACACATCACGCACGCCTGTGGCGCGACCTCAAAGCGCTATTTAAGGCTTGGAGATTTCAACGATTTCAAGTTCGGGAATTGTGTCTTTCTTGTGGTTTTTTCAAAAAACGATCAGTTATGTCTCGTAGAAAACAGCGATCAGCTTCGGATCAAGTATCCGAGTTCAACTGAGGAAGGATAGTGGCCTACCGAGATTGTGGATTATCTTTCAGGGAAATCGGTAGTCAT
This sequence comes from Trichonephila clavata, assembly GCA_019973975.1. Taxonomy (NCBI): domain Eukaryota; kingdom Metazoa; phylum Arthropoda; class Arachnida; order Araneae; family Nephilidae; genus Trichonephila; species Trichonephila clavata. The sequence goes on from BMAO01015025.1 coordinate 61,368, forward strand.
GTTGGACGAAACCAAACAACTGTAATGCGGATATGTGACCGTTGGATGCAGGAATGTACGACGGACTCACGTCCGTCGATCACATCCCCCTCAGTGCACCACTTCACGTGAGGACAGGCAAATTGTGCGTATGGCAGTGACGGATCGCTCAGTCACATCACGAGCCATAGCACTGCACATTGAGCTGTAACGCATCATTCAGCGTCTGAGCGTACCATTCGACGCCGTTTACAGCAGAGTGGTCTGTCTGCAAGACGTCCATTGCTTGGTCTACCCTTGACGCAGAACCACAGACGTCTCCGTCGCCAATGGTGTGATGAAAGAAGGATGTGGGTGGCAGAATGGAATGAAGTTGTCTTTACTGACGAGTCACGCATCTGTCTGCAACACCACGATGGTCGGATTCGAGACTGGAGACACCGTGGAGAGAGATTCTGAACAGCTGCGTTATGCACCATCACACTGGTCCTGCATAGGGTATTATGGTATGGGGCGGTATTGGATATCACTCTCGCGCTCCTCTAGTACGCATTGCCGGTACTTTAAACAACCAGCGCTACATCCCCGATGTGTTGGAGCCAGTTGTCCTTCCTACCTTCAGGGCTTGCCACAGCCATATTTCAACAGGATAATGTGCGACCACACGTGGCCCGCATTGTCCAAAGGTTCTTTGTCAATCACCAGATTGAATTTCTTCCCTGGCTGGCTCGCATTCCGGATCTTTCGCCAATAGAAAACATGTAGTCCATGGTTGCTCAACGATTGACCCAGATTACACCCCCAGCTGCCACACCAGATCAACTTTGGCAACGTGTAGAATCTGCTTGGTCTGCTGTACCCCAATAACACATCCAAAGTCACTTTGAATCAATGCCGAGGCGATCTGCAACAATGGCGGCTACTCTGGCTACTGATTCTGGCAGGAACCACACTTCACAAAACTCTATAAATTTAATCATTTGATACTTGGTCAGCATGTTATCTACAAAATAAATTTTTTTGTGCTATCTCTTGTCTTTCTGGTGTTGCATTTACGGTGGCCAGCAGTGTAGATGCAAGTTGGTTCTGACATAAACGTGTCTCACTAAACTGATTCTAAAATTAAATGTGTCTGTGTGTTTGTGCAGCTGTTGACACTATTAAATTATTACAATAAATAAATTGACTAAAACCGCCACTATTTTATTTAACTTATATATAATATTTTTTAAAGATGGCAATAACTTTAAAGAGGTGTGGCCCTTCGATATCTTCCACTCTCATAATGTTGCCCAAGAGTCAAAACAATCTGTCCAATTCTGATGTAGGGTAAAAGAACATAAAAAGACAAAATGAAGTGTGAAAGAAAACAGATCTTCTTCATGGCCTTGTAACGTCGGCTCATTAGTCGAACTCTTCCCGAGAATACTTATCAAGTTTGATGTACGGGTTGACTGGAATACTGAGATGGGACATTATATGTTTCAAAAGATACCGTGTATTCTTTCCTCATGCCAGAGGGCAAACAGGTGTCTCACCGATTCTGAAGGCGACTATGTTGAAAGCACACACACCCTCTCCGACCCTCAGATAACGTCAGACATCACAATCTATAGGAACTCCGATGTACAGTATCCATTGTTGTTCCCCCTCGCACATGTTGGTAGTGAACTATTTGAAGGAAAATGAATGCCAGTCTTTTGTGATAAAGACATACCCTGGAGGGTGTCGTTAGTGTTTTAGTGTCAGAGGATTTATAGACCCTCCAGATGGTAACCTAGTTAAGGCGACGAAATTGGTTTCAGACGCGCCAGTATATTCTCTCCAAGCACCAATGCAGTTGGGCCTTGTGCAGATTCTCTACGCCCGCCAATAAGAGTTGATTTGGGGAGTGCAAGAGGCCCTCCAGGGTGTTTAAAGGGTTGGCTCGCAAGTTGACGGGGACCTTCTCGATTATCATCAACCTTATGCATTGCCTTCCGCATCAGTTTTTATTCTTAGATGAGACTCGATAGAGGTTGCGGGGGAAGTCGCACTGCAAGCACCAAGAGATAGAAATGGCAATGACCTTTGAAAGTCGGAGTGCCGGAGTCTGCGGAGAAACTACTTCAGTGAAGATACTTTGGACCATGCCAGCGAAAAGGGTAGCGGGGACAGCCACATCCGGGAGCCGATCATCTTAAGATCTGTAAACCTTAAACGGGACTAGAACTTTTCTCCAGAGAAAGGCCGTGAAGAGCAAAAATTAACTACTCAACATAATGTTTTATTTAATTAATTTGGAATAAAATGCCCTTTTTTGGCAGAAAGCTGTGTCAGCCCTCATACAGCCCAGTAAGGAAATAATCCTACTGGTTCACATCGTTACAGACTGTTTCTTAAAAAAATGGAACCCACACACAACGTAGAGAGACTGTTAATTTAATCTCCACCTCTCCTCCTATCTCTCAGACAACTCATAAATGTAAGTACCATTTTATTGTAACTTTTAAAGCATTGATTATAAATTTTTAAGTCAAATAAATAATTTTATTTCATATTCGGAGCTCAATTAATTATGAATTTCATTATTGTGAATATTCATTATGCACTAATTACTAAGAATTAAGTTTAGTTTTGATTATTCATTTCTCTAAAAGAGGTAACGGATTATCGTAAATGACTATTCATTGAAACCATGTTCTTGAGTGATCTGTAGATCGTATATTTTAATAAGTTTTGTTTAATGCTTTAAACTCAAAATTAAGTTTAAATCAAGCGAAAATTAAAAACCTTGTATTATAACACGAAGCAAATTATTGGTAAGTTAATTTAAAGTTTTTAAAGGGAATATGTAAGAATAAGAAATATTTTTAACACACATACCAAAGCGATTAATCTTTGTTTTCATT
>BMAO01015026.1:0-18886 GCA_019973975.1 Trichonephila clavata
GTATGTCTACCCATTTACCTACTTAACCAATCATAGAGTGCTGAAATGTGCCAGAATGGAAGAATGATCATTATTGCTATCTGCAGTCATTGTTCATTTCATGAGAAGTATGAATGATCAATGTAAAGTGTCAGTAAAGATTCAGGATAGTCAAACACTTTATGAATGTAAGTTTATTAATTTTTTAAGGGAAGCAATTTAAACAACATTTTGCTAATGCGTAACCTAAATATGATATCCTCATATAACTTACAAAAAAAGAATTTTTTTCATCTCTTTACATAATTCTGGTTTTATTAAGTACATAAACAAATTTAATATCTTCATATGTAACTTTGCGGTAATGAAAGTTCTTCTTTCTCATTTTAGTTGATTTCTATTTTTTCGCTTGTTTAACTTTTAAAAGATTATTTCAGCAAAAAATATGGAATGAATGAATACACAAAGTATTTTATATATTGAATAGTTATAGAGAAACTACGTAATTACATATGATGGTTATGTGGTATTAAATTTCTGATGTATATGCATATACGAAGCAGATGTACAACAATTAATAACTACTTCTTAAATATCGTTAAGACATCAGGCATACTCGTTAAAGTATTTTGTTCTACATATTTTCTCTCATACTTGTGCATCAGTGGGTAACGTAAAGTATAAGTTTATAGTATTATGTTTAAAAAAAATCAAATTTTTAATTAATTTTTTTTTAACATTAGTAGGAAATTATTATGGAATTTCGGTCTTATGTTTGTTTCAGATTCAGGAAGAAGGATGTTTAAACAATAATGGCAATTACATTAAATAAATTACAAATGAATAATAGCTCTTATGCTATTTAAATATACTTTCGCCTTTAAGAAATGTTCACTTTTAATTCTATTTATATTAAAACTAAGTATTTTTAATCTATCTAATGTTTAATAGTTGAAACTAAGTTTCATTTTTCTCTAAAAATCGTGAAAGTTTCAAATCCCTTTTCAGTGGTATAAGATTTATTGGAGCAACGAACCAAATGGCTTGTTTCATATAACTGTACAAAACTCGATTAAGAGACATAATAAAATCAAGAACTTAAACTGCTCTTCACATTTGATCGTGATGACACATAATTACAACAGCTACAATACAGCCAAACCATTAATCCCAACTACGTCGCAAGTTGAACGAAAATCCGTAATAAGCCGGGGGTGAATGTGCGAAGCTTATCTTTCTAATGAGTGGTTCCCCAAAACCAGTACTTCTCCAATAACATCCCATCAAATACACTTGGGGAAAATCAACCCTTTCTAGGCAAATCCTGGAAAAGCCTCACCTAATACCGCGGCAATTCTCTTTCCGTGCCATTGCCTGGACAGTCGATCCAGCTGCACAAGTCGATCATTACTTCACGCCGGTTGGTGTGTTCATCCCAATTAGCTAATGAATTAATTAGCAGCCGCAAGCTCCCGCTTCAATCACCTAATTCGAAATCTGAAGCTTCTGTGGATGGGCCCGATGGAATCAGCGAATTAGGGTAAAAGGATTTGGCAACATACTGGAAGAAGTTTTGTCTGTTTAGCACATCCGGTGATGTGATTCCACAGAAATCCAGGTAAGATACTTTTAAGCCTAATTTCCTTATGTGAATCAGGATGGTGTCTTGTAATTTGTGGCTCCATTAAGTCAGTAAACGATCATTATTATTCTATTGTTCCTAGTTCCGCATTATTTACCCCTAACAGAAGCAAGAAGTAAATAACGGTAAGAAACGAAAAATTAAAGACAATGTAGGAGATGGGTATCTTGAAATAATAATCTGTAGTTGTAAATATGAAAAAAAAATCAAAAAACATTTTCTTAGAATTTAAAATATTTCCAGAATTACGGAAATTCCAAATTACCCCTAGGTTTTAATTGCTTACTAGGAACAAAAAAACCTCAAATCTGAAAGAAAGCATTTGGTCCTTCGATAACATACAAGAGAAAAAGAGATAAGTTTCTCTTTTTTAGAGATTTTTTTTTAAGATGAAGTGAAATGTCTTTTTTTCCATTTGTTTTATTGAATAAAAATTATCCTAGGTTTTATTTTATCAGTCTTTAAAACAATTTATGACAATTGTTTTAGGTTCTAAATTTTACATAATTTTGCTGTAGTTGTTTGCATTATCCCCAAAAAATTGATATTATTAATGGAATTCTTTTTATTTTTGGAAACAAAAAATATACATCTGTCATTTGATAGTAAAATGTAGGCATTTTATTGCGATGTAAAATATTTATTTTTTGAAAGAATTTACAGTTTAGTAATGACATAGCTTAATTATTAGAAATTTTTATAACAAAACAATAATAGCACAAAATATTGTTCTTTTTTAAAATTAAGAGAGAGGTATGTAAAGTTTAAGAAATTGAGAATATGTGTATGTATATCCGTTTATGTGTATGTATATAGTTGTATAAAGAAGGTTTGCTGTTTAAAATTTTAGAAAAGCAATATCCCGATAGTTAGTTCTTTATTCTTCCAAAAGTTTGATAATTTACATGCTATAATTGTAAAAAAAATTATTTTTTTTATAAAAAAAATTAAATTTAATAATTTTTCGAAAAATATTTTTGGCAAATTTTATATAGAGAGAGCCTTATCAATATTTCAACAATTTTAATAGTAATTTTTTATTCGATTTACCATAGCTTTTACAATATAATGTATTATTAAGAGTAAGATATTTTATATTCATTATAAATTCATATATTCATATATTCATATTATATATTCATATAATTTTATATTCATTTATTTCATTTATAAAATATGAGAATTTATATCAATTTAAGTAAAATTTTGGAAATTGATTACCACAATTTGAAATTACTTAATGTATTCTTTCATAGTAAGGGAGAAAACTTAATACTCAGGATAATCATGCCAAGTATTTTTTTAAAAAATGTGAAAAAGGTTTTAAATTTTAATATAATGTAAAATATTGAAGTATAAATAGAAACAATGTACATTTAGTGTTTTAAAATATGAAGATAATTTCAATGTAGGCAAATACCTAGACAGTAGTAAAAATAATAAAATATGCATAATGTTATGGTAATGAATTAATTAGAACACTTAAAATAATGCAGATTAAGCTGATGAAAATATTTTTTGTTTAATCAGTTAGAACATTTAAGATTGATACAAATAAATATTTTAGGTATGAAAGGTTACAAACTGTTTACAATTTTGAATATAATATTGAGAGGAGTATACAGTTTAATCTATTAGCTAATACATGTTGAAGCTTTATGTATTAATTATTTAACAAAACTTTACAAAAAATATCGATCTGATAAAAATGAAAGAAATCAGTAAAACAAATGATCTTTCAGTCATTAAGGCGTTGAAACTGGAGCTATTTATTCTTTTATAGAAGTATGTTGAACAATTTCTTAACTAAACATAGCAACTAGTAACATTATTTTAACGAAATGTATTCTATTGCTAAGAAATTTTCATGTGTCGTATATTTAAAAAAAAAAGAAAACAATGAAATTATTTTTCTACGTATTTTTTAAGTTAGGAAACTCGAATATAATTAATTAAATATAAATTATTATTAATTTAAATAAGTATGTCAATTTATTCTCACAGATTGCTCTATTCGTCACTAAGAAAACAATTCGGAAAAATGCATTGTACTTTGGTTATTTGATAGTAAGAAAATTAATAATGTTATTTCATTGTCTATAGATGGAAACTTATGTATATTTTACACTTCCTGAAATAATTTTATTCAGGCTTTAAGTAATTAGCTCATTTTATGAGTAATTTTATACAGAACGTTATAGTTAAAATAAGATTACGATCACTTTTTTGCTGCAGTAAAGAACGAAATAATGTTTTTCCCCCTAAGGGGCTGCTGCATATTGCCAACTGAGATTTTGTATACACGGTAATTCCCCAAATGTGAGAGTCATTTCGTGGTGGCACCCTCTAGTGGCGACTTTCTTTACCATATTTTGAAGCTAGAGTGTTAATGAAAAATATCTGGCTCTTCCAGGATGAAAAGTGCTTGTGAAATATATTTCAGAAATGATTTTAATGTGTTATATATCTTGTTAAAATGATTAAAACAAATGCCACCCTGAAAATTTTTTGACAATTAAAGATCACTTCACCAGATATTCGGGAATATTAAATTCAAATTGTTGCATTCTAACCACATTTTTATTACATTTTAACTAAGTGTAATATTAAAATGTATGTAAAAATACTACACTAAGAGTAAATAAGATCTTGGTGCATAAATTATTGTAATCGAAATAATCAAAAGACTTGGAAGAAGAAATTATTTTAAAAAAACGTAAGACGGAAATACACTCATGTCCATAAATTAAGAATAATTCAGAATCACACAGAAATTGAACTCTAAAATAAAAATTTCACCTGTAGAACTATCCCACACATCTTGAAGAAGAATATGCAAATTACAGGAAACCACCAGATGGCGCGGAGAGTACGCCACAATGACGAGAGTGTAAGAGAGGGGTATATAAGGAATGGTGGCAAAGAAGTAAAATTGTTCTTAAAATTTAAAAGCCTTTTAGTGCAATAACCGCATAGCTATGACACAAAGGAAGCATTTGATGATTTTTTACGTGGTAGAATTATAGGACGACTGGAATGTGGATCTACCCAGCTGGAATGTCCGAGGAACTTGGAATCGCCCAGAGTATCATCTCCAGGCTTTGGCAAAGATTCCAAGGTGACGGTAATGTGAGTAGAGGTTACAGCACAGGTCGCCCCCGAGTTACAACGCCGAATGAAGACCGGTATTTGGCAGTCACTGCCAAAAGAAACAGACGGAGCACAGTATCAGAGCTGTCTCGTCTGCTCTCTTCAGCTACCGGTACGACAGTTTCAAGGCAGACCGTGTACAGAGGGACCGTGTACGTGCTTAGGGCACATTGGTCTATATGCTCGTAGGCCTGTCAGATGTGTTCCCCTTACCGCAACTCACTGTCGCCTACGATTAACCTGGAGTAGAGAGCATGCATTGTGGACACCGCAACAGTGGTATTGTGTGAAGTTTTTTCGACGAGTCCAGGTTTAGCTTGTAGTCTGATTCTCGCCGGACTTTCATATGCAGAGCGCCAGGTACCCGTTACCACCAAGAGAACACCATTAAACGACACCATTACGGTGGTGCAGGATGGCTCGCTTGGGGAGGAATTATTCTTGGTTCCAGAACTGACCTACATGTTCAGAGTGTAACGATGACAGGCCACATCTATCGGGATGTCATTCTGGACAACATGTACGTTTGTTTTGGGGCGCTATGGGTGCTGAATTTCTGTTTATGGATGACAACGCTCGTCCTCACCGTGCAAACATTGTAGACGAATGCCTTCAATCGGAGGATATCAACCGTATGGATTGGCCAGCATACTCTCCGGACTTGAATCCAATAGAGCATGTGTGGGATATGCTTGACCGACGAATTTCAGCCCGTCAACCACCTCCCACCTGTCTTCGGAGAGCATTGCTTGATGAGTGGTGTAATATTCCCCAAGATCAGATTGATAATTTGATACTCAGCGTGCGTAGGCGTTGTAAGGTGTGTATTGCATCGTCAGGGAGACATACTCCGTATTAACCATCATACTAACCATGTTTTACTGTTTTTTGTAAATAGGTTTCTTTTTGAAATTTGTTCCAGGGAGTAAAAATCGCAATTTTTATTAATTATGTCAAACATATAGTATCTTTTTTTGCTCTTTACCTTTTGTTTAATAAATAGACTTTACAAATAAGTCAAATTTGTTTTGCTTCTGTCTCTTTCTTTGCCTGAACTTCATTATCCTTAATTTATGGACATGAGTGCACTATAGAACGCAAACATAGTTATAGTATTTTCCTTTTAATATGATATTAATAGTGTAAAGAATTATATTCTAAAAGAAATTAATTGCTTTTCTTATTTTTTTCTTTTTCCCATCTTACTTTCTCATTTAAGGCTGTATAATATTAAATTAAAAATGTATTTTACGATTTATATATATATATATATATAATCGAGATATTCTCGAATGATTTAGCAATGATTGTTTTCATGTTCACTAGTATAATGCTTTTTTATTGTACTTAATAATTATGCATTATTTTTATAAAAATCTTGTGCTATGTAAAGATCTTACATAAAATTCTATTATAAAATCACGCTAATAAAAATTGCTTAAATTGCCACATAAATTTTAGAAATTTTGATTAAAGTAGCATAATATTAAAAAATGGTATTAATTACCCAGTTTTGTCTTTTACTTGTCAGTCTCAAGAAATATAAATGATGCACCTATTTGGACTCTCGTTATAAGGGATTTTTATTTCTAATTAAATGAAAACTAACTCATATTATAAACAAATAAATAGTAATTAAAGTACTGAAGCATTAATTATTTTTCCTATTTTTTTAAGTTTGTAATGCAGTTCAAATATAACCATTAATATAATCATTTGCCAAAACAAGCATGAACAAAATAAAAATACACCCTAATTAACAAATACTTTGAAATTATTTATTAATTTCAATCTATCATAAAAAGGAAATATTGTAATTAATTTGCTTTGTGACTTTTAAATAAACATTACAACAAATTTATACAATATTCTAATTTAAAATTTGAAAGTTTTAATGAAAAATAAGAAAATGTATTCATGTAAAACATATTACTTTTTAATTATGGCAGGGTATTTCCTCTAATTAAAATGAATTTCCATGGTTCATTTATAGTGATTATTGTTCTGATTAGCGTTTGAAGTTACTGTGCATTGGCAACTGAATTAAGCATTAAAAATTATAAAATTTTAAAGTTCCATTTAAATGCATAATTTAGATACTAACTAATACATTTTAACGAATGTTCAATTAATTTTTCACAACCATAAAATGAGAGAACTGCGAAAATATTCTTTTGGGATAAGATCGCATATAAAACTAATGGTTTCATCTTGACTTTAATTTGTAATCATATATAAATATCTTCTCACAAATTTTTTGTTAAAATGTATTTTTTAGAGAATTAAATGAATATAACTGGAATGATGTTGAATAGGAATGTGCTTTTATTCCTATGAAATCGTTCTATTAGGTGTTTTTCTCTGAACAATGAGCTATTAAAATATTTAAAAGACATCTTAATTTCCTTATAGTTGCTTTTTGATCTTTTATTTAAAATGTTCATTATTTTAACATTGGCATATCTTTTATAGATAGTTATGTTGAGGTTGCTTATAAGTAATAATTTGACTCTTAAACAAGTTTTGTTCAATTGGAAATAAAATTCTATTAACAAAATTTTAACACAGTTATTTAATAATAACAGTTTTCTTAGACATTTTGCTATAAAGAAATTAAACAAAGGCTTTATGATTAAGTATGATGCTTATTAAAAATAAATAGATTTCAATTAAAATATTTCCTTTTGTAACTTTTTACTCGCCTACTATCTATAATTCTAAAATATTTGCATATTTTCAAATATTACAAATTTGCAGAGTTTGCTACTTAATATTATTAAAAGTAGAACACCAAAAGTTTGTTTATAAGCCTTCCCTCTCAAAATAAGATTAAAAAAAAGGCTTGTTCGATAAAAAATTCTTATTTTATTTTGTTCAAATGAACTCAGTTTTATTCTGAATAAAACATTTTTCTTAGAAATTTATTTAAAAAAACCTTTTTAGTGTACATCTCATGTATTCATTTCTATATTTTAAGAAAGCCGGTACATCAGAAAACTTTCTCAGAGTCATGTCGACTTCTGCATCTTGGGCTTATCGATTACGCCAACTTTTCACGCTTTCTTCACGGTATCCAGACAAGTAACTCTCCTACACTGCTCTAAAAATCCCCGTCATCGTGGCGTAATTTTTAACTTTTGCTCCAAAAAAATATTACCTTGGCGTTAAAACTAGAAACCACTTTTAAAATGGACCTCAATGTCTCAAGTCAGTGCTTTCACAATAAATAACTAAATAAAGAGAACTAGTCCGAGAGGCTAGGGTCATTTTTCTGGAATACACCAAGCAGTAACGGTTCATTTCGGTAGAAGTTGCTGGAAAATCTTGCTATTCTGTTTACCGTATAAAACGGAAACTGTCCGAAGAAGTGTTTTGGATCATCTTTCTACATTAGGTTGCTCAGAAGGTGGAAGATGGAGTTTTGCGCAATGTAACGCTCCCAGGCTTTGAATTCTACTTTACTGCCAGATTTCTTTCACTCTCTTTTCTAAAGTCATTGCTCTTTTATGCACAAAGTTAAACAGATTATATGGTATGCAGTCTAGAAACAAAAGAATATATGTTGAGTTCAAGTTTTTGTTGATGTGCATTTCTGTTTCTTTTGAATGTTCTTAAGATGGAACTTTTCTAGACATTGCAGGATGCTTATTGGTCAGGGATGCTTTAAGATGTTTTTCCTGGAAATATAGCAGAACTCTTCGGTGAACATGATATTTTTTTTAAACTAAACAATTCAAAAAAATATAACATATATAAAGTAAGACTCTAGTTTCGCCAGATGTTTTGAGTCAGTTGTATTTAAATTCTATTAGTATAAATATTTGTGAAATACTTGTATTGAAATAGTTGAGTATTACAATTCCAATGCACAACATTTATAGATTAAATGGTTCGTAAAAATAAATACAATATTTGTTTTCATTGAAAAACTAAAAAATTATCATTATTTTCAGTTACTGTTTGTCATCGAAGTGATTTTTAAAATGACAATTATATATGTAGGGTTTGTTAAGATCCTCTCATATCATAGTAAATAGAATAATAAGAAATATATCCATTACAATAGCAATTCATTTTCACATAAATTTTGCGAATGATATCGATCACTTAAGTTTTATTTGGTTTATTTAGATGCCACAATAAATTTATAATTATTTTAACTAAATGTAACAAACTTTGAAAACAAAAGATAAATTCTTTTATTAAGTAATATTTGAAAAGGAATTGCTTCATATAGTTAATTTTTATTATACTTAGAATTCCGAAAAATATTATTCAACATAATCTTACTCTATAGATATACTTTTTTCTTATGGGAGTAAAATTTTTGACGGCCTTATATTCTCTGGTATGATCTTCTTGAATTTTGATTAAAAAGGCTTTAACACACTAATAGTTTTCTAAAATAATCGGATTGTTATTTATAAGAAAATTTAAAAAATTCATAAACTGTGTATGGTTTTTGTTTTAGATGATTATTTTTACTTAAACTTAAATTTGCTTTTTATTTCTTGGATTTATAGAAAATATTTTACTTCAGATAGCATTGAAAAGCTTTTACAACAAGTTAATGCTCTGAGAATTATCAATAATTGAAAAAAAATTATTCTCAAAGGGATTAAAAATTATTTACGAAAAAAAAATAAATAGACAAATTCTTAGAACTTATTTAATCCGTAGGTGCGGTTCAACGGATGAAAATGTACTTTCATATTTTCTTTTTTTTGTATTAAAATAAGACAGGTGAAAATTTTGATTTTCATTTGACTTAAGTTTTGTCCTCCATTAACATATATGGAGTCATTTAATTGAATATCATGCCTTTAGTTATCAAAAATGCCAAAGTACCGAAACAATTTGCACTAAACTTTTCTTCTCTTTTCCAACAAGCTATATGTATGCATACAAATTTTTGTTCTGTGTAATCATAACATGCATTTAGAAATAAATTTGTCTTACCTTTTTTTTTAATACAATTTATGCTTTATACTCAATGGTATTTTACGAGCATCATCAAACTGTTAATGTAAAATCCCCAAAAAATGCCTATGTTCCACTTTTTATTTTTTTAAAAAAAATAAAAAAAATAGTTGTCTAGGGGGATGAGATTATGGCAAATTATTTTTCAAAATATAATTATGTAATAGCTTTAACATTTTCCCGAATCTTCATTTCTGTCAAATGAATATTCTATATTCAAGAAAAGCTTGAATATAGAATATTCATTTGAAATCAGTTTTTAAATCAAATTTGCTGTTATTTTACTCATGTCATAAAAACAGAAATACCTATAATTAATATAGAGATAATCTATTTTTTTATCTAAAAGATTAAGTGCTTCATTTTTTATTGTACGCTATTTTAAATTCAAAAATTTTATAGTGAATTTAATGTTATTGAGTAATATTTATGAAATAATCTTAAAGAGAGAGAGAGAGAGAAATATTTCACAAAGATTGTATTCATTCAGATTGACAAAATAAGAAAAAGTTCCCACTCGGATTTCATTGGTGATTTTTTTTTCTATACCGCCTTACACTTTTCTTCTTCTCTTTTCATAGATGCTTTGACATCCGGGTCAGAAGTGGTTTTATCCAGTGACAGCTCTCTAGCCTTAAGGTCTTTCAAGCAAACTTTTGTTTAGTCATCATGTTTGATTCCTTTGTCTTATTTGCTGTTCTAGCCTTTGTGTAGTATATTGATATTCTTGTACATTAAGAAAAGACTAAATCTTTTTATCCAAAACACTCACTTTATCAAAACGATATGAAGAGAAAAACTTCTTTTGAGGATTTCGATTATATATACTTTTAGAACTATTTACGAAAACTTAAAGCTTATGGATTTTGTATTTAACTTGAATTGAGTGTAAGATTAGTTCAATATACTATAAACATTATATATATATATACATATCTATATATATAAAGGAGAAAAGCGACTCACTCACTGACTGACTGACTGACTGACTGACTGACTAATCACGAAATCTCTGGAACTATTCAACCTACAGACTTGAAATTTGGTAGACATGTTCCTTTGATAGAGTAGACATCAGCTAAGAAAGGATTTTCCGAAATTCGAAACGCAAGGGGCGTTACGGGGGGTTAAGGGCTTTAATAATAATTGTTTCCATGTTTAAACTACTTGATGTACAATCTTGAAATTGGGTAAGCGGATTCCTTTAAGAGAGTAGAGATCCGCTACAAAATGAGTTTGCTGAAAATCGACCCCCAAGTGGCGTTGCAGGGGCTTAGGGGGCGTTATAGATAATTATTTCCATTTTTAAACTATTTGACGCACTGTCTTTAAATTTGATATATATAGATTCCTTTCGTAGAATAATGATCAGTTACAAAACGGCTTTTGTGAAAACAGACTTCTAAGTGGCGTTGCGGGGGATTAAGGGGCGTAATAGATAAATATATCCATTTTTAAACTACTTCACCTACCTGCTTGAAAATTGGTAGGTAAGCTTCTTTCCTGGAGTAAATATCCGCTACAAAATGGGTTTTTGGGAAAATTGACCCCCAAGGGGTGTTGCGGGGGTGGGGGGTTTAAGGGGCGTTATAAATTCCTATTTTTAAGTTATTAGACGTACAGTCTTGAAACTTAGTAAGCAGATTCCTCTCATAGGGTAGAGATACGCTAAAAATGGGCTTCGGGAAAATTGCCCCCAAGTGGCGTTGAGGGGACTTAAGGGGCGTTATAGATAATTATTTCCATTTTTAAACTATTAGACGCACAGTCTTTATATTTGATAAAGAGATTTCTTTCATAGAGTAGAGATCAGCTATAAGAAGGTTTTGTGAAAACAGACCTCTAAGTGGCGTTGCAGGGGAATTAGTGGCGTAAGAGATAAATATTTTCGTTTTTAAACTATTTGACCTACCTGCTTGAAAATTGGTAGGAATGTTTCTTTCATGGAGTAAATATCCGCTACAAAACGGGTTTGGAGAAAATTGACCCCCAAGGAGTGTTGTGGGGGGTTAAGGGCAGATATAAATAATTATTTCTTTTTTTAAACTATTAGACTCACAGTCTTGAAATTTGGTTAGCAGATTCCTCTCATAGGATAGAAATACACTGTAAAATGTGTTTTGTGAAAATCGACCCCTAGGTGGTGTTGCGGGGGTTCAAGGGGCGTTATTGATAATTTTTTTGCATTTTTAATTAATTGGAAGCACAGTCTTCAAATTTTGCTAAGCAGATTCCTTTCATAGAGTGCAATTCCCCTACAAAATGGGTTTTGTGAAAACAGACCCAGAAGTGGCGTTGCGGGGGCTCAAGTGGCGTTATAGACAATTATCTCCATTTTTAAACTGTTCGACGTACAGTCTTGAAATTTGATAAGCAGATTCCTTTCGTAAAGTAGAGAACCGCTACAAAATGGGTTTCGCGAATATCAACTACTAAGTTTAATTTCGGGAGATTAAGAGGCGTAATCGATAAATATTTCCATTTTTAAACTACTTGATCATCCTGCTTGAAAATGGGTAGGCATGTTCCTTTCATGAAATAGAGTTCCTCTAACAAAGAGTAAAATGAAAATTGACCCCCAAAGATGTTTGCGAGGTGTCAAGAGGAGTTACAGAAAAAAATTCCTGCTTTTAATTGTTAGACCCATATACTTAAAATTTGTTAAGCATGTTTCTTTTGTTGAATAGGGATCCACTAAGAATAAATTTTAAGCAAATCAAGAGTTCTGTGGGGTTGCAGGGAATGGGACGTATTGACAAAAAAAAATTACTTTTTTCGAGCTACAAGGACTATAATAATGAAATTTGGTTTGCATTTTTCTTTTGTTGAATTGAAATCCGCTAAGAGCGGTAATTTTGGAAAACGGCTCTCTACGGGATTACGGGGATATTTATAGCAAAACTTTTGCTTTTTTCTGTTAGATTTAGACTTGAAATTTGGCTTGCATGTTCAATTTACGGAGCAGAGATCCACCGAAAATTGGTTTTGCGGGAATCCACTTGGTTTTTGAGTTACGAAAGAGCAAACATCATTCTATGCTTCAATTTTAGAGATTTTTAGAAAATACAAATTAGATGAGTTCTGCCCTTTTTTTTATCAATAGGTGACAGTTACAGGTAGTTCATAAGTTATTGTTACATAAGTTATTGTTCATAAGTTACATAAGTATATTGTTCAATTCTATCGAATTCTTAATGCTAGGACTTAGATATCAATAATTTATACATATATATAAGCAGTAAAAATTTATAAAACATCATGAAATACCCAGCGAAGCGGGCGGGTAACAGCTAGTACATATATATATATATACATATATATATATATATATACACACACACACATATATATATATACACACACACACACATATATATATATATATATATATATATATATATATATATATATATATATATATATATATATATAATGTTACTATGTCTTTATATAGATACTTCAATACATATACTTTTCCAGAAAACTTCATATTCAGAGCTTAAAAGATTTTTCTACCAAATGTTTTAAAGATGAATCATTCTGAATATAAATTTTATTTTTATTTAAGAACTGCAATATTCTTTTACTTAAGGATCAACATTTTTCAAACTATGAATTACTTCTTTTTATTTGAAAGCAAAACAAATATTAAAAGTAATTCGAACACAACTTTTCTAAAACTTACAATGCTGGCCACCCAAGTTGCAACACCATAAGGGAAGCATCTAGAAAGAGTTACATTTGTGAAGTGGAGTATGTGATCAAATATGCAAATATTAGCATTTCAGTGTACAAGTACATCATAGGCACTTGTAGTACGACCAAGATGTGATACAAAAAGGAAGAACAGAGGCGTTTTGAACGGCTGAGCTTACTTTTTTTGTGTAGTTTTTTTGCACAGCAATTATTATGCTTCGAAGAAGTACCAAACATCATTTGAAACATTTCTCAATCCATTTAGAAAGGAATGTTGTCCATACAGAATACGGAATATCCTTCCGAGAAATCAAGTGCTCATTTCTAGTCTAGTAAAACAATGAGGCAGATTTATAATTGATGAATACGGAAGGAAATCAATTGCACCACTGTATTATGCATATCATATTGGGAGCCCACTTAATGAAGAGATGTGCCTCATTAAGAATCGTATCACAATAAATATGTTCTGTTGCACAGCAGTAAGTGTCGCTCATAACACGTGCATTATTTGCGGAATAGTGGAATGTGCTTGAACGTGCACAATAGTGGTCTATTACTGACATTCCTTTTGTCATTAAAAAGATGTTAGTATCTGTGACGATGCATTGAATGGGGCTTTTGTACAAGTGGATGGTATGATATTGCCTTTTAATACCAATCACTCTTTTGATTGAAACACCTGAATGATTAGATTAGAATTTGGAGATACCATGATGAGATGTTGCTTTTTGATTGTTGCTTTATTAATTGCTATTCTGGTCCTACACCTGTTAATATGCTTTGGTGAGACTTAGATTCCACTCCTGTTTCTCTTAAAGCACGTTGCCGGCATAACGAGCAATCAGGACTATATCACTGAAGTGTCGGTGTCTGTTGTTCTCCCTTGTATTCGCAGCTATTCTTCTGCCGCATTCCAATAGTCTGATCTAGTAGTCCTGCGTTGCCTTAATGGAGCGTTTCTCAAACTGTGGGGAGCACCCCCCTAGAGGGCGTGATAACCTTACGTGGGGGGCGCAAGCATATTGAAAAGTCAAAAATAAAATATTTAAAAAAATTATTAATTCACTGAAATGAAGTAAAACAAAATACATTCTGACATATTTACACTGCCATAATATACTATAGATGTATCAAACTGCACAACATATTTGACAATTAATTTACAAATACTAAGTCAAGTACAGGTTTAATAATTACTTGTGACTTACATGGGCTTGTCATATACAAAATATAAAATTTTTACTTTGATAATTTGTGCAGTTTATCAGTAAAGTCGTATTGTATCTTTAGCTTCATAGTATATTATGATTGCATGCAGTTCACTGTTATTGTATATAGAGGGAGCATGATGAAAATTATGATTGAAAATTGGGTTGCAACCAATGAAATTTTGAGAAGCGCTGCCTATTGCCTATTGAACTCGTTCAGTCATTATAAGAAAACAATTAGTGCCTTGAGTCATACACTACGTGCTGCTCACACTAGAATAACTTAAGCAATGTGTGTTGTCAGGATGAGCTGTCATAACCGAACGAGGTATATACAAAGTCTCTATCATGCAGTGTTAAAATGTGTAGTAGTGGTTAACATTATTCATGATTGTAATACTAAATACTAATTTCAACGTCTTCCTGACCTGGAAAAGGTAGTATTCTCAATCATGTTACCTTTAAACTGTGCACTATTTCTCTAATAAATTTAGCTTTAATATCTATTGCCACCTGGATAATGTATTTTGGATGATCATTAGTGCATTTGCTTTTGAAACACACGAGAAGTAGTTCATAAAATGATTCGTACTCGTTTATTTTTAATGTTTAAAATAACAACTTGGCTCTCTTTTAAAGTTTTAAACCTCGAAATGTATTATGTAGTTTTATGATACAAAATATATTTAATTTGATCATGACCAGACTTTTAAAGTATACTAACTTTATTACTTTTTCCTATTTTATGCTGTAGAAAATATTTCGTAGCTTAGGGTATTAAACACTAAAAAGAATAATAGTGAGGGACAATTTTCTTTTCTGTTTAAGAAATAGTCATTGATAAAATTATTTTAAACCTTTCATTTTTTAAGATTATTTGGTTAAGCAACGCTCATTTTCAAGTTTTATGGAGAAAATGAGAGCAAAATTGGATTAATACTATATTGTTTAAGTGTGCGGTTCTGAAATTTTGTAGTCTTTTTAGTGTGTATTATTCTCGATGAAGTAAATTTAGGTATGGTTAGTTTTGATCAATTTGGCTTCATTGAGCTTATCTTTGACAAAGGATCAAAAACTTCATTTTTTTAAAAACATTCTTATAGTAAACATAATTAACTGGATGTATTTTGCACTAAAATAATATTCCATCCTGTTTTAGATGTGTTACGAAAAATTCTAATCCGTATACTCTTTAAAGTAGGTTAAAAATATTGTAGAAGAAATGGAATTCTGGGCAGGTTGAATTACCATACACAGATATTCGAATTTAGATTCTTTTCCGAAGATTCCCTTTCAAATATAAATTCGACATATCTTTGGAAACAAATAACATAAAATGTATATTTGACATATAGCAATATAGTATCTGAATTTTATGAAGAAAAATTTGAAAGAACAAACTCATTCTTTGCAACGTAATGTTCAAGCAAGGTTTCCATCGAAGGGTGGAATCGATTTCTTCCAAAAGAAATGAAAAACATATCCGCATATTCAAAACATAACTAAAATATATACTGCAAAAAAATGAACTTTGCTTGTATATTTAAAGAACTTGAAACAATGTTTACAATGCTTTTAACTCTTATAACAATCTATGTCAGAGTTAAATATTTTTCAATATAATTATTTGAATCAACTTAATTTAAACTTAGTAATTCATGAAAATTTGCATGTACATAATAATGTAGAAATAATTTTCTGGACATATCTACTTTGTTTTTTTAAAGAAAAATGCTACTTAAATAGTTGAAAAATTTAATTTATAGAAAATTATCTTTATTTTTTATTAACAAAAAACCATATTAAAACGCTAATTGTTTTTCTAACGATAAAAATAGAGTAAAGAAAGATTAGTATAGAAATAAGTCTAGGTTTCTTAAACTAAAATGCAATATTAGACAGTGTTAATTCTTCAGAAGCGTAATGTCTGGATAAGAGTAAAAAGTTTCTAATGTCCACTAAGTTTGAAAGTTCCTACGCCTTAGTTTATTTAAAATAACATCTTACTGTTATGTTAACTATTTAGAATTTTTATATGACACACTAAGTTGGAAATACAATTGAAATATAGATTAATCTAGAAGCAAAGTGTGAGATCTACAATAAATTCCAGAAGTTAATCTATTTCTTTTAGCAAATGCTGTAACAAGAAGTTTATGTGAATCCAGATGTAAACCTTCATTACTGAACGAACTACTTTAGTGACCATAACATAGTATAACTACTATTATCTTCAACAAACCTTTTTTATACCTTAATGGCAATTAATTCTTTTTTTAATAAAGTTCACATATCCTCATTGAATATCATTTAGAAAAAAATGATAAAGTAATGCTTAAAAAGTGATCATAATAAAGTAACTTCAGAGTTTAACTCCCGTACAAAAAATATAAATTATCAATACTTAATAATTTGCAATTGTCTTATATTATATCAAATAGTTTGACTATCTTAGAATATAATTCCTTTTTTACATTCTAAAGTAGCATTGCTTTTCATAAAATATTGGTGAAAATAAAACAATAATTTTAAGAAAAAAATTATTCTCGATTATAAGGAAGTTAAGATTGGGGAAGGGTGAGTTTTTCTAGAATAACTTTTAAAGTAATTGCTATACTATATTTTAAAATAATTATACTTCACCAAAATAACTAATGCGGGAGCAAACTAAATAGTTGAAAATCATTAAACTGTCTATTACAGTGATTATCAACCACTGTGTCATGGCATACTTTGTGTGCCACCCATTTTTTTTTTAAAAAAGAAGGAATTATACTCTGAGAATTAAGAAAAAAATATCTGGAACCGAAACATTTGGCCATTTTATAAAAGTAAACTATTCATACAATTGTTATTGACCATTTGGGAGAGTTACAGAAAGAATTAGAGGAAATAGTTATTCATTATTTACCAAATTTAGATGTGAAATATTTGATTGGGATTATATAATCCATTTGTGATAACGGATACATATCTGCAAACTTATTAATTTTTAGAGAAGAGAAAGTACCAATTTCACTCTGTAATAATCGAGATTTTAATTTAAAATATTCGGAAGAGCGAATTTATTCATTTTGTATTAAAATTATAGGCGGTTTTCCCATAATAACTACTTTAAATTTTTTTGACTATTAGTCAAAAAAGCTTTTAAGCTATTGTTACAATTTTCTGTATATTATTTGTGTCAATTTGGATTTTCAGCATTAATAAATATAAAAATGAAAAAGATCGAAACTACTACTTTTAAATGTAGAGTGGCATTATCACTTTTTACACCAAATGTAATCGAAACTGTCAAAAATCATCGAGATCAAATTTCACATTAAATATATTCTTACAATTAATTTGTAATTAATTAATAAACATTTTGTTGTCTTTGTCGTACATATCACTTTATTTAACATTGAAAATTATTACCATAAACCATTATACATAGTGTATTATAGATAAGTAAAATTATTATCATGAGCTACTTTACATAGTGCGTTATAGATAAGTAAAATTATTTTAAGCTTATTTCATTGTTAGTGTGCCATTAAATTTTGAAACTGTTAAAAGTGTACTGCAGCAAAAAAGGTTAAAGTCATTGATCTAATATCTAAAGAAAGGGTTTTTAACCTAGTATCTGAAGCAAAAGTCCTTAACCTAGTATCTGAAGTTAGTAATATTGTAGAGTTGGATATGTGCACAGTCCCCCTCCTCCTGTTATGTAGAGTGTGACAATCCACACTGATGTCACACCCGCCAATAGTGCTCGATAAGGCAATGCACGGAAAAATACTCAGATGAACGCCTAGAGATGCTAAACACTAGATGTAGATGAAAGACGTTCTCCTTTGATGCTTAATACATATTTGAGTATTTCATCCTTCTTTGTTTATTAAATAATTTGCATCATCCTATTTTTCCAATAATATTAAAAAAATTGCTTTAAAATGTCTGAAAGTGTTTAAACAAATAATACTGTAGCAAATAAATAGTTTTTAAAAAAAAATCACAATTTAGTATCTGAAGTAAAAGTTTTTCACCTTTTCCGCGCTATAGAACCTTTTGCCAGGAAAGGAGAAGAGCCTTTCCGATTTCTTCTATCATTTAAATCTCACCATCGGTTGATAAAAGAGAGTATGGATATTCGCCTTCAACATTTAACGGTCCAACGACTAACACTAATGAGTTTCCAGACAGTTTGTCAGCTATGCGGCGTTTGGACACCACAGGATTAGAATTT
>BMAO01015027.1:0-32974 GCA_019973975.1 Trichonephila clavata
TTAAGTTTTAACTTATCTAGACATCCTAATTTTAGTTTAGCAAAACTTTAAAGAACAATACGCTAAAGAAACACTCAAAACTACTAGCTCAAATTTAGAGTCACTCCTAGGTTTTAACTTTTACATTCATTATATAAGGTGTACCCCATTTGGGCGAGGACCAAGGAAAATCCTCCCACTGGAGGGAAAAACCCAGCCATACACAACCCGTAATCTTAGATAATGTAAAGCACCTTCTGGGTTGCATAATTTTTATCTTCAACATCAAATTTTTAAAACATCAGGGTCAGCCACCCTGAAATGAGAACTGGGTCAGTGGACGTACAAAAAATTTTTTGTACACTTTATACACACAACATTGAAGCCACACATATTTAAATTGTCAAATACTTTACAAATTTTATATGGTTTTTAAAAATAAAACTCCCATTCCAATCGCGTAGCGCTGTTAGTGTTATGATTAATTCTTCTCTACGCCGCGAGTTCCCAAAAACCAGATATATACTAATATACACTTCCATATGTTTATATGTAGACAATTATATACAATTTTCAAAATTTTCAATATAAACAAACAATAGAATGAATTCTCGCACATTTAGCCAAGCCTTTAAGGTAAACAAATGTAAACATACATATGCTTTCCACAATTTAGAATATATTTAAATATACAAAATGTTTTTCACTCAACGTAGTGAGGCTTTTGCATTAGACAACATTATTAACAAAACGAGACTTGCTTCTTGCAAAAATTCAACCGACTGCCTGTCAGTAAAAATATAAATGAAACAATGCAACCTGGCTAATATCTTGCTCATTTTCTTTCTTTAATGTCAACGATCTGTACCTCCAATGACGTGGACCTTCTGCTGGGTTGACTCCCTCCTGGCAGTCTGGTCTATAGTCTCGGCGACTCCTCAAGTTGTAGTTGTGACCTTGTACTTCTTGATCCCTTCTAGATCGGGTGAATCTGTCATGGCTAGGCAAAGATCCTATTGGTGATCAGGATCTGGCTTTCCATAGCTTTCTCCACCGTCTTTGGCACTCTGAAGTTGGACCTTTTCTGTTGGCGATCCCTTTCTGGAACTTGGCTACTGCAGCGATCGTCGACTTTGTATCTTCTTTATTTGCATATTCGACGAGATGGAGGACGGGAACATTCGCTTGTAAAACTGTCTCTGTATATGTGCTTTTTTCTCCTTGGCTCCTCTGTAGGGGATTGGTTCTCCTCTTGCCTCTTCTGGAGTGCTGAGTTTTCACAAATTGTTTTCGCCTCGCCTGTGATATCGAGTCAGTTAAAGTCCTCTTGCACCGACCCTTAGTCAGCTCGTGTCCGCTCCTTTTTGTCTCTCTAAGATTACTTTTATTTCCTACTCTAGCATTTTCCTGTTTTCCACCAAACTCATTATTCTTAGAACTTTGTGACCTATCTAACCCATATCTACCATCCTCAAAACTACTCGACTGATACTCGGATCCTCCACTAATCAAAGAATCTACCTCCACTAAACCTTTATCACTTTTTCTCTGATGGTAAATTCGAACCTGATCTATATTGACTGTAGTTCTTCTACCTGCCATCCAATTTACAACATTATTGTTTTTAACACTCACAACTCTAAAAGGATCCTCAAACTTAGGACAGAACTCGCGCAAACAACTTTTTACTGGCTGAACTAATAGGGTGAGTTTCGACCAACACTAAATCACCCACCTTAAAGTTAATTTCGAGTCTCATTTATTGTAATATTTCGCCCAGTTTTCTTGCTTTTTCCTAGCTTCCTCAAACTCCTTTTCAATATTCCCAACCACAAATTCTGTACCATCTGTGACCATCACAAGTTTTTGAAATGGGGTAATAATTTTTCTGCCCAAAATAATTCTGCTGGGGTCTTTCCCGTGGTTTCATGGACTGCCGTTCTTAATGCGTATGCGAATTCATTTAGAAACCTATCCAGGATTCATGATTATAATTTATAAAAGAAGCAATCATTTGTAGTAAATCGCGATTAACACGTTCCGTTCGATTTGATTGAGGTCGATACACTACTGTTTTGACATGCTTTATATCTAATCTCTCACTTAAATGTTCAAAAACTTCGGATACAAATTGGGGGCCGTTATCGCTGATCAATTTGACTGGAGCTCCATATCGTGAAATATAATTTTCGAACAGGGCATTGGCGATTATTTTTGCGGACGCCTTTCTGAGGGTATTATTTCTAACCACTTCGTAAAATGATCCGTTATTACACAAATATATCGAAATCTTTGGGGTTTCGATACTGGGTAGGGGCCTAATAAATCTAATGAAACTATTTCGTTCGGATAATTAGTTACAATCGGTATTAAATGACCGGCCGGTAACGCGTTCTTATAGTTAAATTTTTGGCACGTCTCGCATGTCAAAACATAATTGTGTATCACCTTACGCATGTATGAAAAATAACATGCATCCTACACGCGTAAACATGTTTTCCGTATTCCAAGATGTCCAGCCATAGGCTTATCATGAAATTCGTGCATTATCGCACCTCGCATCGATTTCGGAATATATACTCTCATTCTCCGAGAGAGGATGCGTACTTCGCATAAAATAACAATCCTTCTATAAGTTTAAAATCCTGGGACCAGTTCCCACAGACTCCTGCATTTACAAAACTGTCAACGGGGTTTTCTAAATACCGGTAAATATGACCCAGCTCGGGGTTCTGCTTTTGTTCAGCAATCAATTGTTCCCTTGACGAAAGTACCAAATCTCTAATTACTGCACAAGTTATATTGCTATCCACAAAATTTTCCACAGGGTTCCACGACAACAAATCTGCCACAACATTTTGAATACCTGGTCTATGCTCCCATTCAACATTAAATTCGGCTAGCTTGAGTGACCATCGTATCATACGACTTGATAAACTTTTACCCTTAATGAATTTCGTTAATGCTGCATGGTCTGTAATTACTTTTACATTTAACGATCCAAAGTAGGTGCGAAACTTGTTTAAAGCCCAAATCACCGCTAAACATTCGCGCTCGGTTACTGTGTAATTGCGCTCCGCCTTATTAAGTGTGCGGGATGCATATGCTATGGGTCTCTGACTTTGCGTAAGCACCGCTCCAATCCCAATGGAACTCGCATTTGTAAAAAGCTCAAATTGTACATTAAAATCGGGTAATTTTTAGCACAGGTGCTTCCGTAATTGCACGTTTGATCGATTCAAAGCAGCTTGCGCCTCTTCCGACCAATTAAATTTCCTACCCTTCTTTTTTAAATTATACAGTTGCTCGCAGAGATCTGCGTACGCCTTAACAAATTTTTGATACCATTGGGCCATTCTGAGAAATTTTGATACTTCTCTCAATTTTTTGTGCTTTCATTTCGAGTATGCCTTAAAGTATGTGACTACCTTCGAGCACTTTTTTTGAAATATGTAAAATTTCACTTATGTAAACATATTTTTATTTGTAATGGAACATAAAAGTAAGAATTCAAACACAGTTTTTACAAAGTTATAAATATTTTTGGAAATATAGAGAATTTGAGTGAAATTTTAGTGAAAATTGCAATTACGGTAAGGATTGTGTTGAAAATTCTGATACATATATTCTAATAATATTTATACAGTATATAAATAACATCATTTTCTGTGATTATAACTATGAAATTTTATAAAACTTCTGTAAAGTGTTCGAAATATGTCAATTTTTATGCCAAAACTCATTTTTTACAAAAAACTAATGTTATTTTCTCACAAAAGTGCAATAAAATAAATAAATATATACACAGTATTAGATTATAGACTAGACTACAGATAAAACTAAGTTAAAGGTTCTATGAAAATTTCAAGTCAATATCTTAAAAAGAAATCTTGTAGTCAACCGTACCGTGAAGAAAAAAATTGAAAAACATAGTTTCTCAGAAAATGCATTTAAAGATTTTAATGCTATGTGAAAATTTTTCTACTGATTGTACATTTTTTAAACTCACCATATTTATAGCTCAAGCTCTTTTAAATTTCATGTAAAACTTGTTTGGAATTTTTTTTAACCTTTTGCTGTTTTCCTGAGAATTTTTACACTATAACAATTGTCGTTTTAGGGAAATTTTGGTGAAAAATTGCAGTTACGCAAACAATTTTTACACAAAATTCTAATAAGTGTACTCATATAATATTTATACAGCACATAAATAACATCTTTATCTGTGTTAGGTATCAAAAGATTTGTAGTACTTGAAAAAGTTTTTTAAATACGCCAAATTGTATGCAAAAACTCATTTTTAAAAAAAATTAATGCTTTTTTTTTTCATAAAAAAGCAATTAAATATTTATATATATATATACAAATATTAGATTTTGATTCATAACACAGATAGAACTACACAAAACATGTTCTGAAAATTTCAATTTACTATCTTAAAAATATTTTGTATAGTGAACTTTATCGTGAAGAAAAATATTGAAAAAGTTTCTCGTAAAACACATTAAATTTTTTTTTAACACAAAATAAATACTTTTCTACTTACAAAACATTTTCAAAACTCCCCATATTTATAGGTTAAGCCTTCTTTAGCTTCATTTTTAGCTAATTTTGACTTTTTTGGGGCTTTTTGCTGTTTTCTGGAGAGTTTTGTTGAGGGTAATGACTGGCGTTTTGATTTTCGAATACGTTCTGTGTCGATTTCCATGTAGTTTTTATGTATCATTGGATCAATTACCATACCTAAATAATTAAATACATGCAACAGTCCTAAATAACCTGAATTATACAATAGGACAGCAATGTGTGAACCCAAAAACAAAGTTTTCTTGTGAACAAAAATTTCTTTTGGTAAAATAGACACCATAATACATTATTAAAACTTTCATTATTATTTTGGGTCATGCCATGGAGGCATTTTTTTAACAAATCTGTATCACATAGTGCTAAGTAAGTGGGCTTTATCACTTTAATAACTGAATTTGAAAGGCCTGTTGTTTTGTCTATGTGTACTTTTTCATCGCATAATGCTCGTTTATACTTGCACCAGCTGTCTTTCCCTGTAGGACATTGCCCATGCATGGGATTTTGATTGCGAGAGCAGCAGTGAAAGAAAACAGCTATTACAGCAGATTGCATTTTTTCGAGACATCCAACATTGCTACGGATGGCAATCCCGTAATAGTTCTGCAGTTTATCGATAAATTTATCAGTTAGTTTGCCCTTTCCACCAAGTCCTTTGGTGTTCTTTTTTAGTTTCCTTAGACGTGAGCCTACTCTTTTTTGTATATGACCTATACATTCGAGTTTTGAGACACTGTTTTCCCCATATATATTCTTTACTTGTAAAAAGCCCTTGGAATCCCCATCACCATAGTACTCGGTGTACTGCAAATCTCGTTTTATCAATGATCTTTCAAAAATTCTGAAAGCTCCAACAGCTTCCATATTTCCTGAGGATCCTTTATAGTTTGAGCATTCATGCTCAGATTTCACTTTCATTCCACACATTTTGCAGTACTGAGTCATTACTTCCAAATCTAAAATTTTCCCAGTATCAATGGAAATAGCTGAGACGCGCAGCCATTAAGCGACATATGGCCTCTCCGCTGCCATGTGCCATCTACTGAAACACCACAAGTTGTACTTTTTTTTTTTTAAAATTTCGCACTTCTGTTGATGCAGCTTTCATATTTTCTTCAGAACAAAACTGTACTGCTTCCAGTAGTTTGAGTTTATGAGCTCTTAAGGTGTTTTTAGAAATGCAGGGCAAATTTAAAGTACATAGCAACTTTCTTACCAGCTGTGAATCCCCTGCCAATCAATCTCAATCCAAATACCAATAAAGTATTGAGAGTGAATTTTTTATTTTCTTTACGGGTAGAAGTAAAGACAGTCATGAATCCACAACTGCAAGACACACACAAGTTAGAGCAAAGTCCTTCCCTGGAATCTTCTGTTAGTTTTAATGCAATTGCATAGCATTCCGGACAACACAGGATTGAAATAATTCCCAATAAAGCTTGGAAATCAATAATTCGATTACCTGCAGAACCATGAAATATAGGTTCAGGCACATCAAAACTGTCATTATTGCTCAATTTTGCTTCACTTGCAGAGGATGCCTTGTTACTGTTTTGTGCTGACTTGGTAAATCTGTTTCCATAAAACCTTCTCTTTCTAGTCACTTTTGATCTAGTTTTCGGCATTTTGAAATTATTCACAATGAAATAAAACGTTAAAATTAAATAAAATAAATGAATAAATTGTAAAAATATCAAAAATAATTAGTAATAAAGAAGAACGCTTTCGAATGAACAATGTAAACAAAGTATAGACGATAATAGTATTGCCATTCAATAAAACAAGCTTGAATTAAAAAAAAACAGTTGCCAGATGGGAAAAAAATATAATTAAATAAGTAAAGGATACCTTGATCTGTATTTACAATAAGTAATGCACATTTATCTTGCTTAAAAGTCATGAAAAAGGAGTTCAAACTATTTGTTTACATTTTATGTCTCTTTAAATACCCATTTCCGGTTTTGAAAATTCCATTTCCGGTTTACTAATTAAGCTATAACTTTGCTTCTAAATATCGTAGGAACTAAAATAAAGTATTTTTGGAATCTTAAATATATGGGCTATAATATAAAAACATAAAAAAAAAATTCGAAAAATTTCACCAAACACACGATTTTAGGGTAGTCACATACCTTAACTTTAGATTAATCCGTGGCTATCCCATCTTTACTAATCACGAGGCCTAATTATTTTAGTTTCTCACATCCAAACTTACACTTATCTTTGTTCAACGTCAACCCCGCTTCTTGTAATAACCTTAATAATTAACTTAAATTTTCTAAGTGATGTGTAAATGATGGAGATGCGATAATAACGTCGTCCATATAGACTAAGACACACTTCCCTAACAGCGGTTTCAAAATAATATCGATGGCCTTCTGAAAATTTGGTACTGCCCTAGATAGGCCGAATGGCATGCGCTTAGATGCATAAGTGCCCTTTTTCGTCACAAAAGCCGTTTTGGCTACATCCCTGGGGTGTACTGCTAATTGAAAATAGCCAGAGCGCAGATCCAAGGTACTCATTATTTTCGTGTGAGGATTATTGATATTTAAATCCTCGATGAGAGGCAAAGTATATGTGGCGGTATCTAAATAAGCCAGTAACAGCTTCCGGACAGGAGTGATCCCTTTTGTCTAGTGGTAAGTTACGCGCTTACGAATCGGAAGGTACCGAGTTCAAACCTCCGATATTGGTGACCTCTGCTGAAAAGAAAAACGCAAAATCTTCTGATGTGTCATGGCGCCATCTACCTGCAAGAATTGCAAGCAAAGTCGTCAAAATTAACTTGACGCAGCAAAGTCGTCGGACCCACTCCGACGCAGCAAAGTCGCCGGACCCACTCGGCGCAGCAAAGTCGTCAGACTCACTTGACGCAATAGTAGCAACTCCCACGTTACCGAGTTCAAACCTCCGATAGATATCTCGGGTACTTAGTTACCGCATTAAGTTTGCGATAATCCACCGCAAATCTGTAAGCCTCGGAATTGTCCTGGGGTAATCCGTTCTTTTTACGACACAAAACTACAGGAGATGCGTACGCCGATTGAATTTCTACGATGGTGCCTTCTCGTAACATCTTATGTATATGGTAGTCAATGATACCTTGTTTAATCCTGTCATATATATATGGTCTGGACACAACTGGTAGGCTATCCCCCGTATCGATTTCATTATATAATACATGAGTAAGACCAGGTTTGTCTGAGAATAGACTTTTAAAACTGTTAAATAAGGATTTTAAATCCATTTGTTGACTTTGATTTAGTTGTGAACTCGAAAGATCAATTTCTACATTCTCCTCAATAACTTTTAATTCTTCGATTTGCGAATCCGGAATCGCTAAAGACTTTTTCTCGAAATTCATAGTAATCTTCGCGTTTCTAATAAAATTGACGCCTAAAATGCATGGATATTCGAGATCTGCAAATATGTGAAAATCCAATTTTTTTGTGAATTCTCTGATTCGAATTTCTAATTCTATTGTTCCTACATTGTTGCAACAGGCGCCCTGAGCCTTTATAACTTTTGCATTTGATTTGTTTATTGGTTTATAAGAAAAATATGCCCTATACTATTCTTCAGAGATAAACGACTTCTTGGCTCCAGTATCCCATAATGCCTTAGTGAAGATGTCGTTCACAAAAATTGGCACATACGGGAGTTCTACAGGGGACATCCTTAAAGCAGAAACCCTTATAGGAGGTTTCTCATCAACATGCGATCAATCTTGGTTTCAAACGCTTAAAAAGTTTAAATTTTTTATGACTACCCCTATGCCATCGATTATTCGACCTCTGTTCAAAATTATCACTCGGACCCCTATTTCTATATTGATCTCTTCTATCACGACTTTCGAATCCACGATCATTCCTATCAATACGGTTCCTGTTCTCGAACCCTTGATTACCATAGTTCTCCTGAGGCCTCGTCCCATAGGAATTTCTATAACCCTGCCTCCTATCATTTTGACGTTCGACTACCCCAGTATGTCTCCAATTTCTATTAGTACGACCCTCGTTAGAAATCCTACTCACATCACAAGCTCGTCTTTCACTATTATTATTGCTCGAACCCGGATTGTCTCTCCTCAAATATCTGTCCTCATACTTAGATATCTGAATTAACTGCAATTGAGTAGTTGGATTTCTTATCTCAATATATTCCATTAATTGCGGTTCCAAACGGGCAACAATATGTTCGATCAAACTATCTCCCGACATATTTAATCCCAATTTTTTATGTATTTTGAGAATCTCGTATATAAAGTCTGACGGAGCCTGACCGTGACCCTGATACGACGAATAGAACTTGACTTGCAATTCAGTCTTATTCCTAACCGCTGGGAAATTTGCCGTCAAAGCCTCTTTCAACTGCGCGAAATCCGTAGCTTTCCCTTTCACTATAGAACATCCGAATATTTTCTACCAGTCTAACGCATGGCCTCTGAGACGCCCTTTAAGATAATAACTTGCCAAATTATTAGGTATCTCGTAACACTTAACATTACTCAATATATTCAATGAACTCGGTGACATTTACTGCTCCGGAGAAACAAATATCAGGCAAGAGCCTAAAATTTTATCCGACTCCCATCTCGGGGTTAAGGGAGAAATGTCCGGAGGACAAACTCGTTGGGTGCCATTGTCGTGCCCCTGTTGTGACGTCGTCACAATGGAGAAAGCGCCTCTATTCATAAACGTATCCACAGCCGGTGAACACGTGGCTTTGGTTGTATTGTGTTGTATCAGACAGCTGGACCGGCGGCGACGGTGTGTCTGGCGGACACTATGGGCTGGTCATCACTGCATTATTTTCTCTTCATGGGCAGTGATTGTACGTCTTGAATGCTGGGGCCTCTGCAGGCGGCGGCGAGGTGTTTGAAGTGCCAGATGTCAGCCGAACCCTTGTCGCCGGGAACCTTTGAAAGGGACCGGACCTTTGTCATCTCTGCACGAATGGATGACGTGCAAGACCGTTGGTGCCGGGTGCAAAACCATGAGGTCGGCCAATGGGGATTGATGAGGGGCGTGGAGTGAACCCGCCCCTAGAGTTTAAAAGAGTGGACTTCGGAAAGAGGAAGAAGACTCCTGAGAGACCACCACGAGAGATTTCCGTAACTGAACCCTTTGGACGGAGGAAGAGACTCCGGATAGACTCCTGGAAGACTCCTGATAGACTCCTGATAGACTCCTGATATACTACGACGAGAGATTCCCGTAACTGAACCCTGCGGACGGAGGAAGAGACCCCGGACAGACTCGAACGAGGCATTCTTTAATAATTAGTTTAGCGTACATTTTCAATCTTGTGCCACGACGTTACAGCTAATTAAATTGGTGGCAGCGAGGTGGGATTGGCATTTAGCTAATTAATTAAATGCCCGAATCCTTTTTTATTTAAATTAATTTTTGAGAAAAAAGAAATAACAAAGAGAAAATGCCAGCCGTGTGTGCGAGAAAAATAAAAGATCTTAGACAACGCAAATTTCTCCTGAGTTCCTGTGGTGCGTCTATTCCTATCATTAAAGTGTGTTCCTGTTGATAGAAGTTCCCGGAGTTCCTGTATATGAATTATTGGGTGAATCAACGAAAGAAACAAGCGGAGGAAAGCCGAAAACAGACCCTGATTTCCGTCGGCTGATTTTGAAGGAAGTCAAGAGTATTCAGTGTGTGATTCCCGACCAGGTGTGCTGTGAATTCCCGTCCAGGTGTGCCATAGATTTTGGCAGTGATTAAAAACAGAAAGGTGAGTCTTTCTTTGAGATTATACTCGGGGCATCAATTGATTATTATTATTGTTATGATTAATGTATGTAAAATTTTGGTAGTAAAGAATTTACGTACTAGGTAAAGTTAGCAAACACTAGAAAGAGAGACTAGAAAGATTTTTAAAGTTTTGTATGATGTATAAATGTGCGATTTATTAGTATTGTTGTTTGTGAAATATAGTTAAGTATATAGTAGTTATACTTGTTTCGTTGGTACAGTTACTGTGCAGAGTACTGTATTGTTTTTAAGATTTGCGCACATTTGTGAAATATAGTTAAGTATATAGTAGTTATACTTGTTTCGTTGGTACAGTTTTTGTGCAGAGTACTGTATTGTTTTTAAGATTTGCGCACATTTGTGAAATATAGTTAAGTATATAGTAGTTATACTTGTTTCGTTGGTACAGTTACCGTGCAGAGTACTGTATTGTTTTTAAGATTTGCGCACATTTGTGAAATATAGTTAAGTATATAGTAGTTATACTTGTTTCGGGGGTACAGTTACTGTGTAGAGTACTGTATTGCTTTTAAGATTTGTGCGTTTTTGTGAAATATAGTTAAGTATACAGTAGTTATACTTGTTTCGTTGGGACAGTTACTGTGCAGAGTACTGTATTGTTTTTAAGATTTGCGCACATTTGTGAAATATAGTTAAGTATACAGTAGTTATACTTGTTTCATTGTTTCAGTTACTGTGGAGAGTACTGCTTTGTTTTTAGGATTTTTGTGAATTATAGTTAAGTCTAGGTCTAGTGTATTTCTAGTGTGCGTTGAGTTTTTGTATAATTTTTGTGACAATTAAGCTTAGTTTGGTTTTGTGTGTATTAGTGCATCATGGCGTACTTATTAAGCCAAAGAAAAGACGTATTAGTAGAAATGGCGAAAGAAATGGGAGTCAAAGCCGATAATACTTTACCTAAGATAGAAATTAAGAATAGAATTTGTCAGAGTGAATACTATAATGAAAAATTAGTTGAATATTTGTTGGAGGGTGTTTTGGAAGATAAACGTGAACGTGAAAATAAGGAACGGGAACTTGAGCGTGAACGGGAACTTGAGCGTGAACGTGAAAATAAGGAATGGGAACTTAAATTAAAGGGGTTTGAAGAGCGTAAACTAATGAGGGAACGAGAATTAGAACGATTGAGAGTTGTACGCCGGGATAAGTTACGAAAACTGGAATCTCATCTAAAAGTAGAAGATAAAGTCGAGAATTGCGCACAGGAGAGTTATTTGTCAGGAAATCGGTCCATGGAAGTTAGTGAACCGATTAAAAAGTGTAGGCCGGTGAGTAATCCGGATGGTGATAGAAGTGAAAAAACCGCCATGCCTTCTGAAGTTAGAATTGAAATTTGTGACCCCCCCCGGTGAAACGCACGTGTGTTAATCCCTTGTCCGAAGTGAGAAGGGTAGGAAAAGAGAAGGATAAACTGTCTAGGCTTGAGAAAGGGAAAGAAGTCTATAATTTTGGAATTCGTGATTGTGAATGGAAGGTGGGGTCAAGGGCAGTTAAGGAGAGCTTTACAGCTGTGATGACGGTGGCACAGCCAGTAATAAATCATGAGGACATGGGAGTAAGTTCTCGAGGATTGATAGTAGATACGGGTTTTACTATCCCTGCAACATTGAGTTGTGAAATTAAGAATGATGAAAAGGAGGCTAGTCAACTCTCAGTTGAAAGGGGAGCGGGCCTAACAGTAGGTCATAAAAGTTTTCAAAACCCTACAATGGCTAGTATAAAAGCGGAACAGAGGAAAGGGAAAGAAATTTACGCGTGCGCCGTTGTTAGGAAAGATGTTGGAGATAAATCAACCATGCGTTTGATTCCCCCCAATTCAAAGGGTATTGATAAGATTGGTTAGGGGCTGGTAAAATGACAAGTTCAGAATTT
Source organism: Trichonephila clavata (assembly GCA_019973975.1). NCBI lineage: Eukaryota > Metazoa > Arthropoda > Arachnida > Araneae > Nephilidae > Trichonephila > Trichonephila clavata. The sequence goes on from BMAO01015027.1 coordinate 12,225, forward strand.
AATGACGATTTACCCAGAAAAAGGGATCGTAGTGCAATTTATCGTGTAAATTTAGTAAAACTGTATCGTAGGAGGCCGGAATCTGTAAATTTTGTTACAGAAAATAGCTCGGAGGGAATAGAGAAAGAAACCGAATTCCCCTATCCGGTAAAGCTATTTATGGATTTTGACTTTCGGGGTGTTTTAAGGGAAAGTCAACTGAACTTTAAATTACCGCCTGATAGAATTAACTATTTACGAATGGTCGTTGATAGAAATAAAGAAAGGTTTCCTCCAGATCCCGGGACGATTTCTTTAATCCAGAGGGATAACTAGTTAAGTAGAGGAAACCATTTAAAATTAAAACTTTTTGGATATACCTGAGATTGATTAATACTCTGGGAGAGGAGTTTGGGTATCCTAGGGATATGAGTGTAATCGAGATGGGGCAGTTCAATCGTACATTGTCCGCTGTTAAGTTTAGAGAAGTGAATCGATACTCGTACCCGTATACTAAGTATAGGCGTTTGAACCAGGTGACGCGAGCCAAGATTCATCCTTTGTTAAAAAGAGAAGGTTTTGTAGAGAAGAAAAGCGCGGCCTCGTGGGTCATGGTACTGGATTTGTGGAAGTGGTACTTTCGTCGTTCACTCATGCTGAGATATCAGAAGTATGCCGCATACGTAATGCCATTTGGCATTTACATTAGAAAAAGGAGGTTTAAGATCGTATGCGCATCTTCTTATGGATGTAAATTAACTACTCAGGTTTTGGAACGGTTACCGCAGTTTGCTTTACGTCGATTGGTTAATATAGACATCTTGGCGCAAATTTGTAAAAATCGTGTAAAGCAAATAGACTTAGTATTAGAAGGGTTGAGGAGTGTGAGATCGGAATTCATACCGATCAAAGGTAAATTAGAGCAGTGGGAAAGTTTCTTACGTGTACATAATAGAGATGTAGTGAGTTCATTTCGTGAGCTGAGGAAGTACGAGGTTAATTGTATTTTTAATGATAGTGCCATAATTACCACTTTACCCAACGTTGTAGTAGGAAAGATAATGAATTGTGGAATAACTTGTTATAAATATTGTGAGAAAGTGTGCAAAGTGCTAAGATGGAAATTTATCTTTAAACTAATGTTGTTTAGCCCAAATAATTCCAAATGTTTGTACTTACAGTTTTTTTTATGTAATTTTTAAAAAATCATTTACTTTAATTAAAGAAAGTTAAATGGAAATGTCATTGGATTAAACAGACTGGAATAAACAGTCATTTAAAAATTTCCTATTAATTAATTTTACCTTTCTATTGTATTTTTGTGTCTATATTACTGTATGGTGGAAACAAAAATTTATGTGTTACTGAAAATCTTTTGTGTCTCTCAGCCAAGTGTAAGCACATAGATGTCTAGTACAGTAGTTACGTGTGATTTAACGTATAGTAATATTAGTAAGATGTTAGCATTTAACTTATTCACTTAAAACTCAAGTTTTTTAAGACGAGATGTAACATTAAGAAAAGAATCCAAGATTTGAAATTTAAGTTTTTATTGTAAAGTGTGTAAATTCTAATGGAATTTTGGATTTACTTATTATCATATGTTTGAGTGATTTTTTTATTGGATTGCTGTCCTGGTTCATCTCATTGTTAAGACATTCTTTCTTTGAGTCAGTCATAAGAATGGATCCAACCTTGGACCAGAGCAGTCCAGTGAAATTGACGTTTTCAGGGGGAAGGAGTTGTGACGTCGTCACAATGGGGAAAGCGCCTCTATTCATAAACGTATCCACAGCCGGTGAACACGTGGCTTTGGTTGTATTGTGTTGTATCAGACAGCTGGACCGTCGGCGACGGTGTGTCTGGCGAACACTATGGGCCGGGCATAGCTGCATTATTTTCTATTCATGGGCAGTGATTGTACGTCTTGAATGCTGGCGCCTCTGCAGGCGGCGGCGAGGTGCTTGAAGTGCCAGATGCCAGCCGGGCCCTTGTCGCCGGGAACCTTTGAGAGGGACCGGACCTTTGTCATCTCTGCACGAATGGATGACGTGCAAGACCGTTGGTGCCGGGTGCAAAACCATGAGGTCGGCCAATGGGGATTGATGAGGGGGTGGAGTGAACCCGCCCCTAGAGTTTAAAAGAGTGGACTTCGGAAAGAGGAAGAAGACTCCTGAGAGACCACCACGAGAGATTCCCGTAACTGAACCCTGCGGATGGAGGAAGAGACTCCGGATAGACTCCTGGAAGACTCCTGATAGACTCCTGATAGACTACGACGAGAGATTCCCGTAACTGAACCCTGCGGACGGAGGAAGAGACCCCGGACAGACTCGAACGAGGCATTCTTTAATAATTAGCTTAGCGTACATTTTCAATCTTGTGCCACGACGTTACACTGTCCTATCTTGGACTGGGTTCACATTGCCTTGCGCGCCTTGCGTGGAAAGAAACATAGCATCACCAACAAAAGCCATAACAATAATTATTTATTGTAGACAGACAAATACAATTAACAAGCACAAGTTCAAACTATAAGTCGAACCCCTGGAGTGATTATCTAATCCCTAAATTAATCCTGATACTCAAATCTAACATTCAATTCTAACCTTTAAATCTAATATTCCCTACTAAGTAATATCAGCTATCAGAATTGACAAAGGAGACGAACCCTTACTAACGTCAGGTCGGTACTAAATCTATTCTCTTTGATTCCTTCAATGATCAATAATATCAAATACTATCCAATACGCGCTAAGCTCGCTGAAGAGATCAGTAGACGATACTTTTATTTAATTTGGCAATTCCTTCTCCTTTTCCTTCTTACTAAATCTAGACTTTATATAGTCAAACTCATTAGCATATCACTATCTCGTGTTTTTCCCGAGGAGGCTGTGAAATAGAATATTTGCTGGCTCCAAAGTTACCCAAGAGGATTAATAGAAGATTGACGCGGATAGACCCGTCACAGAAGTTGTATCGACCTCCAAACTTTCAAAATCATTTTGGCTCGACTACACCGTAAACATCAATGATTGACAAAATGCAATTCTTTTTCGGCGATGCATTTCATTTATACACACACGAATGCACACACATATAAATAAAAAATATATATGACGTAAACTCAGTGGTGCAACAGCCCATGATGTCCAAGGTCTACTGTGCCCATCTCAATATACGTGACCTTAAGTGCTGAGGTGCATGCGCAGATGTTCCGGTCAGAGGGTCAGTCTGATGCCTAACCCCAGTGTTTAGTCTCCAAGCAAGTCTAATACTCATTTATCTAGCCATTGAAGGGATTAAACGCTGGGTTAACCTTGTACTGCTCAGGATTTGAACACAGGACCTGTGACGTGGAATTAATATGTATGTAATGTGACTGTGCTGTGGAATATTTATATATATATACTAGCTGACCTGGCCACGCATTGCTATATGGCTTTGTTTTAATACGTTAATTCAATATTATTCTAAGCTACTCAATGCAGACAAATTAATCTTCTTTTACAATTTTGGAGGGTTAAAATATTGTATAAAGCAATTTAAAGCAACATAATGATTTTAATTTTGAATTTTATCCATCTCCTGTTTGAGTATAGTATAACGTATGAATTACCAACGAAGCTGTTAAGTTACAACATATGAAGACTTAATTTTATTAATGTGGTAAATAACGTTGATTTTTGCAATTTTTAAATTATTTTTATTATTATAAATTATAACAATAAATCTAATAAATAAAATTCTCGTGTCACTGTGTTTGTAGCAACACTCCTCCGAAACGGATAGACCGATTCTTATGAAATTTTGTGCGTATATTCAGTAGGTCTGAGAATAGGACGTAAACTGATTTTCATTCCGATATTGCAATTGGTTGAAAAGATATTAATTAAAAACCTTAAAACATGAAATTGTCTTACCCCTGTATGCTGTTTATTCCACCGAGCGTCATTTCAATTTCAGTGGAGTGAAGTTCCGACTTTTTCCACGTTTTTAAAATAAAAATCTAATTGTTTCTATCAAACTCGAACGAAAAATAATTACAGAATCAGAAATATCATTTATTTTGCCCCGACACGGTATAATTTTATTTAACAGTATAATAATATTTGCTTTTTTAACGATTTTTTTTTAAAAAAGTGAGTCAAAATTGAAGCGTTTTTATGAAAATGATTTATAAATTGTATCGCATGAATTTATTTTCGTGTTATTAAAACGAAAAAATACACTAAATAAGTAAGTTCATGCTTTTCTCTTTTAGAATCAGTCATTAAAAAAATAAAATACCGAAAACTTTTTTTTACGATTTCTCAAAAAATATTCAAAATTTTAATGAAAAATTTAATAAATTTGTCATTTATGAAGATAATCACACGAAACTGTTTTTCGGTGTGTAAAACAATATTATCCGAAATCTATATGAAGATTGAAAAAATTGCTTAAAAAGGACATATTTAAGGGGACTCGGCACCTTTTTTCCATTTTTTTTATTTAAGGGTTTTAAAATATCTTTTGTGTATATTATAAACAGTTATTATTAAACAAAGAAATTTTACCATGAAAAATAAAGCTAACTTTGATAAAATTTTTAAATTTCTTCTTTTTTTACAATTATTTTTGTTTTCACACCAAAAAGTTTTTTTAGGCTTATAAGACTATTAGCAATAACTTTAGGGATCTATTTTGCAATAAACAAATTAGTTTTGGAAAAAAAAATCAACGGAAAAAAGGCTAAAAAAGCATGATTTCTGCTACATTTTCTTTTATAAAGTTTTTTCTAATCAAAATATTGAAAAATGGAACCCTAATTTTATTAAGTACATTGTAATAAACATACAGACCAAAATTCAAGTTGTTTCATAAATATCTGTAGAAGTTTTGTACTTTTAAATATTGTGTTTTCATGAAAAAACTCAAACTGAGAAAACGCAATTTGAAGAATACACACAATCAATAAATAAATATCAAAACAATATCTGAATTTTGTAATAAGTTGTTAATATATTGTATAGATATATACCATTAAAATAAGGCATAAAACAGTTCGATTTCAAAACATTAAACAAAAATATAAGCTTTTTATAAAAACCCTGTCTGACCTCAAAATTTCGAAAAATAGGAAATATCATTATCTGACTAATTTTTGCAAGAAACATATATTAAATATATTCAAAAATAAGTGAAATACACAAAATAAATAAAATGAAAGTATATGAAATGTACAATAGAGAAAGTTTAAAAACTTTAAAATTAATTTGCTATTTAATTCAATATCTAATATAAAATAAAGTAAAAGATGTTAAATCTAAAATTCACTATTTTTCCAAAACAGTTTTGTTTTAAAATTGGCCTGCGCCATAAGTCATTCCTTCTCTTCGCTTAGCTAAAAATTCTTTTCTATATATAGCTTTTTTAATAAGCTTAAGAGCCAGCTTATTACTGGTATTTTGATGACGTTTTCTAAATTGTCGTTTTCGACAATCTAAGATAGTAGCAAGTTGTTTGGTAGAACCTCCAGTAGCTACACCTAATGCTTTCTGTGTTTCTACTATGGTACGTGCCGTACCCTTATTGAATTCACAGACAGCTTCTGTTACTGCCCGGTTAACACGTCTTTTATTCCCAAAAATTGCCTTTGGACACTTTGCCCAAATCATGCTATGCAAACTTTCGTTTGCATTTTGCGTTCCGCATCGAATACACCTTTCTAACAATTCATTAGATGCAAGTCTTTGGTAAATTGGAAGAATTTTTGGAAGGAACTTTTCATTTATTGGTGTTCCTACATTTAATTTATGATTTCTTGGTTTTGCACCGTTAGCAATCGCAGATTGGTAGAAACACCAAGAGTTTGCTCCTGCAGGACACTTTGAATGCTGAGGTTTAGCATCTGTAGAAGTGCTATGCAACAAGGTAGCATATATTGCTGTTTTCATAGCTTTCACATCCCCTTTGTTTCTCAAAATAGCCTTTTGGTAGTAAGTGGTTAATTTCTTAATTGTAGCTTCTTTCAAACTACCATGAGCTTTACCACCTAAAGAAATACCTTGAGCACGACAATATTTAACAGTAGATCTTAAAGCTGTTCCTAACCGCTTACTGACATGATTTATGCATTCTTCCTTTTTTATCACAACATCCGGTCCGTACACTTTTTTCTCAACCAAGTTATGAAATGTCTTACAGTCACCATCGGATAAAACTGTGATATAACGAAATCCGAGTGATGTGGATCTTTTCCATAAAGTTAATGCAGCTTCCATTTCCATCTATGTAGATGAGCCAAAGTGGTTTATATCACATTCGCTTTTATGTCCTTCATACCATATGCTGAATTCAGCACTTGACTCGCCTAACTTATTTTTTGCCACAGAGCAATGACGACACACCTTACTCATCACTTCAAAGTCAACGACATAACCGGTGAGCATATCTATAACACACCCTACACCGATGAGTGAGGAGGGACCACGCGTTAGCCACGTACCATCAAAACTAACACTTAGGTCTGTGATTTCAGCAGAACTATGACCTTCATTCTTGTACGCATCTTTAATCTCTCTGTGGGTTTCCGCAAATATGTTTTCAGATGCCAGAGTGTATGCGTTATCCAGCCTTCTTGCACACTTCCCATATGTAGTTGATGAAAAAGGATCCATATTCATCACCATACAAAACTTTTCTATGGCTGAATAACCTTTCCCAATGTGTGAAAAGGCTTGAGTTATTCTCAAATTCACATCATGGCTGGTAGGACCAGACTTTAGAGAAGTACTTACATCAGTTTTGTTTTCATCACAGTTGCTACACAATAGTTTTAAATTGTATGAAAATCCCAACTTGGCTCCAAGCTCCAGTTTCAAACCTTGTTTTTCACAATATTGGCACTTTGCACTTAAAAGTAGATTATTAACTTGGTTGAAGTCCACCAATATATAATGTCCAACAGCAGAGGTATCCTTTTTTACCTCAGTATTTAATTTTTCAGGGCGTACATTTGATACTAATGAATCTTTAATCACTTCACAGTCAACATTCTCCTTACGCCATCGCTTTTCATTCATTTGCGAAGCATGCAATGAACGCTTCCCAAGAGGCATATTAGTGATAATAAAAACTGATAAAACTAAAAGAATGAATGAATTATGATTGAAATAGCATTAAAAATGCTTTTTTAAGTTTCTATGAAGTAAAAAAGTAATCAAACTAAAAAGCCCACAGCAAGCAAAAATGGCAAACCTAATGTAAACAAACAACTTGACTGATAGTTACAGTTACAGCTTAAAGCGTTCTTCTTCTTCTGTGTAGTTTTTTATATAAAATATTGGATTTATTTTCAAGTAAAAAAGTGTAAACATTAAGGGGGCGTGGCATTTAAACAGCTGTCAGAGCTGTCAAAATATTTAAAATACATTTTACTACATTTAAAATAATCAGATCGTTTCAAAACTTCGCACAGTTGTGCCAGAGGTATCAAACTACATTTTAAAGTAAAAATTGAAAAATCGATATTTTCATCGATTTTCGGTTTTTGAAAGGTGCTAAGTCCCCTTAAAAAATCTTTTTGTCTACTTCAATTTTTGCTAAAATTTATTTATGTAGTATTTGTATTACATTTTTCGTTTAAAAATTACGATTGTTTGTAATAGATGTGTGAAATTTGGAAACTTTAACATAAAAATTAAGCCCTCTTTAACTTTAATAAAAAACGCGATTTTACGGTACGCAAAGGCTTAGCGTTGGAAATCGGTTTCGCGCCAGATGTGTAACTTTTCAATTCCTTTTTGACGAATCTGAATAAGTTCACAAAATGGTCTACACATGCGTTGTGCAGAATTGCAATGGCAATTATAAAGGTACTGTAACATTACAAATGTTCGAATTCCCAAAAGAGATTCCCTTCGAAAAAAATAGATCCAGGCTGTATCAAGAAAAGATTTTGTTCCATCAAAGTATTCAAAGTATTCAAAGGTAAGTTATTTAACTTATTCTATTTATGAAAACTGTAATAATATATTAATTTTAAAAGTCTACTAATAACTTTAATAGGTTGTTCGATAAGACATTTGAAAATGTACTCATTTTTTTTCCATGTGAGTTTTTTAACATGGTAATTACATTGAATTCCATAGGTAATTCATTTTTATCTTTATATATATAAATCTTCCGTGCGTGTGTACGTGACTAAACTCCTGCTAAACGGCTGGACCGATTTTGATGAAATTTTTCGTATGTATTCAAGTGGATACGAAAATGGTTTAGATTTGCAATTCGGTCCGCTATTTTCAATTAGTTAAAAAGATATTAATTAAAAACGTTAAAAACTGGTTTTTGGCACCAACTTTAATTTGTTTGCATCGTTGTAACACTGTTATTGTTACAACAATGACAAAAGTTGGCTTCCAAAATCGGTTTCAGCCAAACTGGAATTTCATGAGGTTACTCTATTGACTGTATTAATTAACTCCGCTTAAAAAATAAATGCTCTTTTAATATGTTGTCGTAGCCTTTCACTACCCCTATGATTATTAACTCCCCTTCGCGTATTATCTAAATCTGAATATGTTGGATCCATAATTAATTACAACTAAATTAATAAATCAATCTTATTTATTGACTTTTCTTAATAGAGAAATACACAAATATTATTCAAACTATAAGATCAACAAATTACAGTGGAGTGCGAGAAGAATCTGATTATGAACGACGGAATACTAACTGAAACCACGGAGAATAACGCATACAATCAAACTACGCATTTATATCTAATTTATGAAAATAACTGACCCGATACCCTTTTCTTAAGGCAGGTTTCTCTAATTCTGGATTGCTTTAAGGAGCGGCTTCAATCTTAGCTATTTTTCAGTTCCGTCCCGAACCGAATTAATGAACACTTTTCAATAGTCTTCTCCCGACGAATATATTTCCACTAGATAAACTAATCTCTCAAAATCACCCTCTTAATCAACCTCCTCTCTTCATTTCATTTCTTCCTTTTATATCTTTTTCGAACTCGCTAAATCCGAAACTATCTTGTTTGCATAAGTCACACTTTTGGCTCTGGAAAGATTGGTTGATATAAATAAAAAATCTTTAAAGATGTGAGAGAAGGTTAGTGAAACGCGTAAGCACCCGTCACAATGTGAACTTGAAATATATTATTAAAATCCTAATTTCTACAATGTTTTACATTTTTTACAAATTTCTATGGATTTGAATATCAAAAAAAAAAAAAAAAAGTTACAACTATGTTTTTCAAGTAGATTGGTACATTGTATACCCTTCTCAATGCTGCCAAGTTAGACTGAGTAAAAAGCTGCCAAGTTAGATTGAGACTGATGTTGTAAAACTTCATTTAAAAAATTTATAAGATTTCGTAATTTTGAAAAAAATTTCTATCTTTTTGCTTTTTTAAACATAAAATATTTTTTAAAAAAAGCACTTTTTCATTTCAAGGAGCCATAAAAATGCAACGAAAAAAGTTGCTAAAATCACCAAATACCAGTTGTCACAAACTCTCATCTTCTTAAAGCGACAGCAGCGCCACCTTTGTAAAAGGAACTAAAACATTCAGAATTAAAAATGGACGCGTAGAAGAAACATACTGAAACTACGCGGTCGAAACTAAAATTGATATAGATGCCTAGAAATGTTATTTGTTTAGATTAATTAGTGTCGTGTAATGTCCCGAGTATTATTATTATGTATGCTGTAGAAATTAAAAACATATAAAATTCACAAAAGGACTTTTATTCATGGACTTTGACTTGAATCAATGTGTGGCAGCCCTCCATTGACAAGGTAAGCCATTTTACCTTGATTGTTTTCTTCATTTTAAGTAACAAAAAATGAAATCTGGCGCCCGAACAGGGACTGCCACTTAAAAAAAGTACTTTGTGAACATTTTATTTATATGTGCAAAAGAATAACTTATATGATATTTTGCATGCTTGAAAACAAAAGACTCTCGCACATAATAATCTTTTGAGAAATTGATATATTTGATATCTATACAATTATTGATATAAATTTCACGATTTAAAATAACTTTGTATAGACTGAAGTGAACAAAAATGGCATTACAATCTCCAAGTCAAATTGATTCAGATGAATTAACACTAAATAAATTGAAACGTAAGCGTGGTTGTTTACGAGGAGCAGTAACGAAACAAATAACAAAAATCGAAAGTGACATCTTAAAGCCAGACATAACAGTCGAGGATTTAGAAGAATCTATCGAACTTTGAACTGAAAGGAGCGAAGAATTAAAATTAATTGACTCCCAAATTGAAAGTCTGATTCAAGTTGATCAAATAGAAGTTGAATTTGAAAGTATAGAAGAATATAAAGAAAAAATAACCAGAACGCGATTCAAAACACGAAAATTAATTCAAAAGATTAGTAAAGGAACCAACGCTAATAATTCTTGGCAAGATAGCAATATATCTCTAAACAGCTCGAGCCAAAACGAAACACAAACAAAGGAAAAGGAACGCATCAAATTACCAAAATTAACTTTCCCTAAATTCTATGGCAAAATTAGTGAATGGTTAAATTTTTGGAATGCATTTAAATCTGCCATTCATGAGAATGATAATGTGTGCAAAATTGATAAATTTAATTATTTAAGATCATTTTTGGGAGGTTCTGCATTTAGCTTAATCGACGGATTAGAATTAACACCCGAACATTATGATCACTCAATTGATATTTTGAAAGAAAGATTCGGTAATAAAAAAGTTTTAATTAATGTACACATCGATAAACTACTCCAAACCAGCCCATTAAAAAACTCAAATGATGTCAAAAGTTTTCGTAGCCTCTTTAATCATATACAAAAAAATATTAGAAGTTTAGAAAGTTTATCTGTAAAAAAAGATAGCTATTCCAGTATTTTGGTTCCCATTTTAACAAAATTATTGCCACTTGACCTTCTTTTGGAGTATAATAAATCACCGAGTAATACTTCTGATTGCGAAATCGACATACTAACAGATTTTTTGTCTTCACAACTCCCTACAAGAGAACGAACCTTTTTAAACATAAATAATTCTAATCCAGAAATGAAACCTAGAACAAAAATGAATCATACTGAATATCGGCGCCAACCTACGGCATCAATGTTAATTAATGAGTCTGTTCCGTCTAGGAAAATTGAAAACGATCAAATTTGTTTATTTTGTAAATCCAATAGACATTCTGCAGTCTCTTGTATAAATAATCATTTAAGTTTGGGAGAGAAGGTAGAAATTTGTAAGCGAGCTGGTTCTTGTTTTAGGTGCTTGAATCATAAAAATAAAAAACGCCATCTTTCTTCGTCTTGTAGGGCAAATGTTAAGTGCGATTTATGTTCTGGGAGGCACGTGACTGTAATGTGTATGGGAAAAGGAAAAGTGCGGGAGGATTTTTCAAAAACAGAAAATAATGACAGCGCTTTGAGTAATGCTCCTATTAGAAAGCGAGTGATGTTATAAACGATTATTGTTAAGATCTCAGGAGCTAAACAAAAACATATGATTAGATTAATTATAGATTCTGGCTCATCAGGTAGTTACATTTCAGAATTCGCGGCGCGTAAATTACAATTAAAGGATATAGGACATGAAACTGTCGTGCATGGGTTGTTTGGGGGATTGCAGAAAAAAGAGAAACATAAAAAATATGTTATTAATCTGAGTAATGTAGATAATAGTTTCGATTGCGCGCTTAATGTAATGGAACAAAAAACTATTTGCGCACCGATTCCAAAACTAGAAAATATGAAACTTATAGAAGAAATTAAAGATTGTGAAATCGACCTTAGTGATTTAACGGTAAATGAAAACTTTTGTTTATATGAAAGTAACGTTAATGAAATCCACGGATTGATAGGTGCGGACTATGTAGGGAAACTGTTTACATGGGAAATTAAGAATCTGCCGAGTGGACTCGTTGCGATGAATACTTATTTCGGATGGACTACAATGGGGAGAACGGGGGAAGGTTGCAGCGCTAGTGAAGTTCTTTTATCGCTTCATGTTAGTGATTTGAAAATTTGTGACCTATGGTCACTTGATTTGCTGGGAATTAAGGAACCGAGTATTTCCCAGTCGAAATCGGAAATTGAGGAAGCGGTGAAGGATCATTTTGTGCGTTCGTTAAGAAGAGATGACGAGGGTAGATATCAGGTGTCACTCCCATGGTTAGAGGTTCATCCTGAATTATCGGATAATAGAAACATTGCCGAAAGACGATTAAAGTCTTGCGTAAGGTCTTTACAAAAAAGAAATTGTCTACAGGAAGTCTCCATATTTAAGGAATGGGTCTCTGAGAAAATTATAGAATCTGTTGAACCAGAGGAACTTGCTAGGGAAAAGGGCCATTTCTTACCACATCGACCCGTCTTTAAAGAAAACTCCACCACTCGAATTCGTCCAGTATTTGATGCGTCAGCCAAAGAAAGAAATTTAGGGTCACTGAACGATTGTATTGAAAAGGGGCCTAATTATTTGGAATTGATCCCTAAGCTTCTTAACAGATTTCGGCAGGGAAAATATGGAGTGATTTCGGATATACGACGAGCTTTTCTCCAAATAAAAGTTGCTCCCTCTGATAAAAAATTTCTTCGGTTCCTATGGTGGGAGGAGGGTGATCCAAGAAAACTTATTGTTTATTCACATTGTCGTGTTGTTTTCGGAGTGAACGCGAGCCCTTTTTTACTTGCCGCTACAATCAGTTACCATTTAGGAAATGCGGACGAATCCCGAAGGGGAATAGCTACTAAGTTAAGGGAATCTATGTATGTAGATAACTGCGTTGCGAGTGTAAATACTATCGGCGAGTTAAACTCCTTCATTACGGTATCTAAAGAATTAATGGCTTCTGCTCAGTTTGACCTAAGGGGATGGAAACATAATCGACCAGGTAGTAATGAGTAAAATTCAATATTGAACCTGACTGAGGATGAATTTAAGGAAATTGTCTCAGTCTTGGGACTTAAATGGAATTTATATAGTGATACCCTATTGTCAGTTCACGGCATACGAAGCGCTATTTGTGTAATTAAAAGTGTAGAGTGTGTTGTTGTGTCTGTAGTAATGTATATATAAACTGTGTCTGCGCAATCCCAATTGCGCTGCCTGAACTGCGCATGCCCTACAACTCCAATGTAAATGTACAGAAGTTATGAGAAATTAATAAACGCAAGTCCACAAGAAAACTGTGTCGTGATTGTGTGTCATGAACAATATGTGCTAGAGACTCTTCAGTCCACTTACGTGTTAGAGCTATCGAATTAAACATTGGTCCTATGAGGCCAGAGTAAAACTAATGGATTAACCTATGGATTAAAAAAAAAGACTGAAAAGCCAAGTGCGGCAAACAGTGATTTGTGTAAACAGCCAAGTTCGGCAGCCAGTGATGTGAGGTGAGAGCAATGTTCTTTGAATTTTTGTGAGAATTTTAATTATTTAATTATGTCTTTAATTGCTAAGTTGAAGAAAGACGAGTTAAAACTTGTCGCGGAGGAATTAAAACTAATTGTGCCAGATAATGCAAAAGTTCTTGATTTGAAAATTTTAATTTAAAGTAGTGAAGTGTATAATACAGACACAGAATTAGTTAAAACTGTTATTGACTATGCCGTTGAAGAAATGAGAATTAAAAAATCTGCGAATGAAGCAAATTTAGAGTTAGAGAAAATTAAGTTAGCACAGTTAGAGAAGCAATTAGAGCTTGCTAATATTCGGAAAGATTTAACACATGATTCTTCACTTTCAACAGTGAGCGCCACCGAAACATGTAACAATATTAGTATCGAAACGTTAATAAAAAGTGTAAAAACATTAACTATCTCTGTACCCTCGCGTGTTGAGTCATATAATTTATTTTTTCAGTCATTAGAGAAAGCATTCAAAACGAAAGAGGTTCCCGAAGAATGGAAATCGGAAATTCTTTTAAATATCTTAGGAGAGAGAGCGAATAACTTAATGATTTATGTGTCAGAGGAAGAATTGCGCAGTTATGAAAAACTAAAAAATTTAGTTTTGAAAGAATTTCAGCCTACACCGCAAGAATGCTATAATAATTTTCGTAAAACTCAAAAATTAAATTCAGAGAGTTATGTTCAATTTGCGTCTAGGTTAAGTGCAACATTTGAGTATTACTATCAGTTACGAAATGTTAATGAATTTAAGTCAGTATGTGAATTAATTGTTGCGGATAAAATGATGAGCACTCTTGACAGAGAATTAGTGACTCATATTAATGTAAAACAAGGAGAAACATTTTTTAAACCCCACGAGTTAGGGCGAGAATATGATATTTATTTATCTTGTAAAGGTAAAATTAAAAGTGAGTCTAATACATTTTCCAGGTCCTTCACTGGAAATGAAAATAAACGATTTGAGTTCAATAAACATCAGAGATATAACAGCTCGCGAAGTCAGAGAGGAGGTTCGAGCGTATTTTTTTCTGAAATAAAGAGTGAAAAATGTGTGTTGTGTAAAAATGAAGCACATGCTTTGCAATTTTGCCCTCAGTTTAAAGGTTTTTCGATAAATGAAAGAGTAGATTTTGTTAAAAACAATAAAATGTGCTTTAAATGTCTATCGCCAGAATGTTGTGTAAAACAGTGTCGCTCTAGAAATTGCATAATTTGTAAGAAGCCGCATAATAAATTGCTTCATTTTCAAAGAGAAATAAAAAGTATCCCAACTCCCCAAATCGGGCCTCCTTCGGTCCTTGAAGAGAGATCGCAAACGATATCTTTTAATTCTTCTGCCCCTCCGTTCGTTCCTAATTCAAATATAAACAAGCAAGAAATCGTGGCGACTACATTTAGTCATAACAAAATTAAAAGATGCTTACTGAGCACAGCTCGCGTATTAATTAAGGATAAATATTCGAATTGGCATGAATGTAGGTGTTTGTTAGATGGAGGCAGTATGGTTTGTCTTATAACTAAGGAGTGCGCCAATAAATTACAACTGAAAAGTGAAAAGATTAATACTTTGATCTCATGTTTAAATGATGCATCTATGATTGTTAACGGTTGCGTTAAAACGACAATTTCAAATAAAAATAATACATTCGTGAAGGATTTAAATATGTTAGTAGTTAAGAAAATCACAGATTTTATTCCAAGTAATACGTTTAATACTAGTGTTAATTTTTCAGATATAGTGGAGTTAGTCGATGAACGTTTTAATATTCCAGATAAAATACACATGTTGTTAGGTGCAGAAATATTTTTTGAACTATTGAGACCGGAAAAATTTAAGATAAAAAATTCAGATCTAATTTTACAAAACACGGTTTTTGGTTACGTTGTAAGTGGTAATGTAGATTCATTTAATGAAACTAAAGTTCATTGCGGTTTAGTTAAGGACGAGGATTTAAATAAAACGTTGCAAAAATTTTGGGAAGTAGAAAATGTGGAGATAGTGCAAACAAAAAGTAATGAGGCTAGTTTATGTGAGGAACACTTTATGAAAACACGTTCTAGAAACGAGGAGGGACGGTACATAGTTAAAATGCCCCTTAAGGGTGATCCAAATTGTTTTGGGAATTCCAGGGGCATTGCTCTCAAACGATTAAATGCATTGTAGCTTAGATTGGAAAGGGATCCACAATATCTAAAATTGTATAGAGAATTCATGCAAGAATATGAACAATTGGGACATATGAAAGAAGTGAAGGTAGAAGAAAATATTTCGAATATGAACTATTTCTTACCTCATCATGGCGTCTATAGACCCTAGAAAAGTACTACTAAGATGAGAGTGGTCTACAATGCGTCTAGTCCTATAGTTAATGGAATCTATACGATTTTTCTAGACCAAATGAGACCAAAACCTTAGGTGTGTCCTGGGACCCAGGAAGAGACACTTTTTCGTTTAAAATTGACGTGATACTTAGTGATTCGTATACCAAGAGAAGCGTTTTGTCAACTATTGCGAGACTGTTTGATCCTTTGGGTCTTGTGGGACCCGTGGTGTCCAACGCCAAGATGTTTATGCAGAGGCTTTGGAGACTTAGTATTGACTGGAAAGATCCACTCCCAAAGAAAGTGTATGATGAATGGCACCAGTTGTTAATTGGGCTAGAGAGCCTAAATAACATCAATATCAAAAGACGTGTAGTGATTGAGAATCCTTCATCTATAGAGATTCATGGGTTTTCTGATGCGTCAGAGCGTTGCTATGGAGCTGCAGTGTATTGCAAATCAAAAATTAATTCGGGAGTGACTTTAGTGAGATTAATTACTAGCAAATCGAGAGTTTCACCAATTAAGAGTCTAACTATTCCAAGATTGGAACTGTGCGCCGCTGTCCTTTTGTCCAAACTTGTGAAAAGAGTGATTGATGCCTTGAAGCTGGAATCCGTTAAAGTTTATCTGTGGACTGATTCAATGATAGTGTTGTCTTGGCTACAAAAAGAACCGATGGACCTTAAAACATTTGTGCAGAATAAAATTGCTAAGCTTCAAGAATTGTTCCCTGTACGGCAATGGAAACATGTGCCATCCAACCAGAATCCTGCAGATTTGATTTCTCGTGGAGTAGATCCTGACAAACTTCTGAACCAAGAAATGTGGTGGAACGGTCCAGAGTTTCTATCTGGCAGTGATTATCCGAACAAACCTGTGAACATTAGTGAAAACAATGATGCGTACAATTCAGAACTGAAGAACAGTGTCCGTGAAAAACTTGAGAATGAAGTGCCACTTTTTTACATTTGTGTGAATGACTTTGTGAACAATTTGTGTAACCTTAGTAATAACTATTTAACCATTTTGCGTATCTTAAGTTATATTTTTAGGTTCGTAAACAACCTGAGGAGGAAGGTCAAAGCCAGTGGCCCACTAACAATAGATGAATTGGAGAAAGCAGAGATCTTCTTAATAAAAAGTGTACAAAGGCAAGAATTTTCAGTAGAATTAAAATGTATAGAAAAACAAAAACCTATCTTGCCAAAAAGTAAGTTGAAAAGTCTCAATCCATTTTTGGATTCAGATGGAGTGCTTAGAGTGGGTGGCCGATTAGGTAATACAAATTTTCCTTTTAATCAAAAACATCAAATTATTTTGCCTAAATTCCATAAACTGTCATGTATGATAATTGAATATTTGCATAACAAATACTTTCATGTTGGTGCTTTTTCACTTGTGAATTATGTTCGCGAAAAATTTTGGCCTCTCAATGGTCGCAATCTTTGTAGAAAAATTGTTCACAAATGTATAATCTGTTTTAAATGTAAACCTGTTATAACATCTCAAATAATGGGCAATCTGCCTAAGGAAAGGGTTACCACTGACTACCCTTTTAACTGCTCGGGTGTCGACTTTTGTGGTCCTTTCTTCATAAAAAACAAAATTCGTGTAGTTAAAGGGAAAACTCAATTTAGTACTTGTAAAAGAGCCATATCTAAAGTTTGTGTTTTGCCAATGCCAAATGATTAAATACTGTTGATAAAATTTATTTTTTGTGTGTGTTTTAATCAATACAAGTGAATTGTTTTTTTTATTATTTTATTTTCAATGTAGTGCATTTCTTTAAGTGTCTTTTGTGGAATTTGAGTGATGAACAATTTAGATGTATTTTGTGTAAATTATTAATACAGTGATTGTATGGTGTAACCAGTGCAATGTGGGGTGATATGTCAGTTCACGGCATACGAAGCGCTATTTGTGTAATTAAAAGTGTAGAGTGTGTTGTTGTGTCTGTAGTTATGTATGTATAAACTGTGTCTGCGCAATCCCAATTGCGCTGCCTGAACTGCGCATGCCCTGCAACTCCAATGTAAATGTACAGAAGTTATGAGAAATTAATAAACGCAAGTCCACAAGAAA
This sequence comes from Trichonephila clavata, assembly GCA_019973975.1. NCBI lineage: Eukaryota > Metazoa > Arthropoda > Arachnida > Araneae > Nephilidae > Trichonephila > Trichonephila clavata. The sequence continues at coordinate 30,037 of BMAO01015027.1, forward strand.
ACTGTGTCGTGATTGTGTGTCATGAACAATATGTGTTAGAGACTCTTCAGTCCACTTACGTGTTAGAGCTATCGAATTAAACACCTATCTTGTGAGATAAAAGAGCAAAACCAATACGTGCTTAGCAAACGAAACGTATTGTCTATGTTGAGTCAAATTTTTGACCCCATTGGGTTCACGTGTCCCATTATCCTTGTTCCTAAGTTAATCTTGCAGGATTGTTGGAGGGAGAAAATTAATTGGGACACAGAGCTTCCAGATATTTTAGGGGGGAAATTTCTAAAGTGGGGTAATGAGCTAAGTTACCTAAAAGATATAGAAATCCCGAGAAAACTACCTGAACTAAATAAGAGTGCTACTCTACATGTCTTCGTAGATGTTAGCAAGTCTGCTTATGCAGCTTCAATTTTTATAAGAAATAGTCATGAGGGTATCGTTAAATGTCAATTACTGTAGGCTAGATCAAAGGTAGCGCCCATAAAATCGATTACAATTCCCAAATTAGAAATCCTTGCGTGTACCATAGGAGCGAGACTCGCTTACAATGTAAAAGAAGATCTTAACCTAAAAAACATGCCAACTTTCTTCTATACAGACTCAATGAATGCGTTATACTGGATAAAGAAACAATACAATTGGGCTACGTTTATAGCTAACAGAGTCAATGAAATACGGAAATTGACGGATCCAGAAGCTTGGCGACATATTCAAGGGAAATTTAATCCAGCAGATTTGCCCTCCTAAAGACTTATTGAAATCCCATTGGTGGGAGGGACCCGACTGGTTAAAACTACCCCATGAAGAATGGCCAGCTAGTGAAATAAAGCCCGATATGGAAATAGTCATTTCCGAGAGAAGAATAACTGTACTCACAACTACTACTTTAGACCTTCGTAGATTTACATTTTTTCAGAAAATATCTTCTTTTAACAAAATCGTAAGAATAATGGCATATGTCATCCGATTTTGTAAGAATGTGAAAAGAAACCCTATTGACAGGAAAAAGGGAAAATTGGAAACAGACGAAATTAAAGCATCGGAAAAAGTAATTTTGAAGGAAATACAGAGAGAAGTTTTTTCAGGAGAAGAGAAGTTGAACTTGCGAATTGTGAAAGACAATGATGATCTCCTGCGAGTTGAAACTAGAATTGCATTGAGGAAAGATTTACAGACTTTTAGATTTCCAGTACTGTTGCCACACAAGCATCAAATGGTCGAAAAATTGATAATGAGCAAACACATAGAGTTAGAACATGCAGGTACTCAGACACTGATGTCATGCCTCAGAGAATCCTTTTGGATAATTAAGAGTAGAAAGACAGTGCGAGGCGTGATAAGAAAATGCGCCAAGTGTAGAAGATTTTCTGCCCGTCCATTGGAAGCCGTGAGTATTCCTCTTCCAGAAGACAAAGTCAGGGATTCTGCTGTCTTTGAAGTTACTGGCATTGACCTATGTGGACCTTTGTTCCTAAAAACTGACAAAAAGTGCTGGATAGTGCTTGCCACCTGTGCTGTTTACCGAACTGTGCATTTAGAGCTGGTGTCATCTTTGTCCACCGAATGCTTTATACTGGCTCTTCGGCGGTTCATAGCTAGAAGAGGACGTCCTTCCACTGTTTATTCTGACAATGGAAGGAATCTTGTGGGCACAGCCAATTTTTTGAAGAATATTAATTGGGAAAAAATTGAAAATTTTGCATCAGAAAAAAGAATTTCCTGGAAATTTAGTCTTCCTGCTGCACCCTGGTGGGGTGGCTTCTGGGAGAGGCTGATAGGATTATTAAAGAACATTCTGAGAAAAGTTCTGGGGAGAGCTTGTTTGAACGAAGAATTGGTCACTGTGTTATGCGACGCAGAGAGTTTAATTAATTCTCGCCCCTTAACATACCTCTCAGAGGATCCTGATGAACTATCAGCACTTACACCATCTATGTTTCTCCAGGAAATTAGAGAGGTTGGTGTTCCAGATCTGGACATGATAGATTCAAAAAGATTGAACAAGAGGTGTGCTTATAGGCTGAAATTGCGTCAAGATCTGCGAAACCGCTTCAGAAATGAGTATCTAGGGATATTGAAAGATTATTCAAAAGTTAAAAGAGAGTCGTTCATTAAAGAAGGTGATCTCGTTCTAATTGTTGATACCAACAACAAAAGAATCAACTGGTCTCTAGGTAAAGTCACAAGGATGTATAAAGGAATAGACGGAAGAGTGCGTGTAGTGGAAGTGAAAACACAATTTGGAAGTGTTATGAGACCAATTCAGAAACTCTATCCGCTAGAAGTGACTACAGCTGACTCTTTGTCATCAACAGAAAGAGATGTAGAGAATGGTTCTTGCCTCGATCAAGATCAAATTCCTGAGGTTCAAGGAGTGCTCCGTTCTCGTTATGGAAGACTTTTGAAACAAACCAAGAGACTTGATAATCCATAAACTATCATGAACTCGTGATTTTTATCATGCTAATTTTGGACTCATATTTGAACTTTTATGGAATTTAATTTTATTTCTTATAGTTATTTCAAAGTGTTTTTTAGTCTTTTTCAGGACATTTATTCTTACTCTTGTGACTGCTGTTTTGGATTCTTCTACATCTTCGAATCCAAAGGTGGGAGGGTGTCACAAACTCTCATCTTCTTAAAGCGACAGCAGCGCCACCTTTGTAAAAGGAACTAAAACATTCAGAATTAAAAATGGACGCGTAGAAGAAACATACTGAAACTACGCGGTCGAAACTAAAATTGATATAGATGCTTAGAAATGTTATTTGTTTAGATTAATTAGTGTCGTGTAATGTCCCGAGTATTATTATTATGTATGCTGTAGTAATTAAAAACATATAAAATTCACAAAAGGACTTTTATTCATGGACTTTGACTTGAATCAATGTGTGGCAGCCCTCCATTGACAAGGTAAGCCATTTTACCTTGATTGTTTTCT
>BMAO01015028.1:0-77863 GCA_019973975.1 Trichonephila clavata
AAAATCGAAAATTGTGATGAAAATGACGTTTTAAAGGTGTACGGATACCTTAAAAAGGTTTCGATGTTATGAAACAACTTACTTTCTAATAAAACCGTTTTGTTAAAATTTCTCAATTACGTAAGATAAAGAATTAACTGCATGCTTTCTCATTTTTTTCTTAACCCCTTAACGCACTTTTTAAAAAAGAAACTGGCAATATATATATAATAAGGTAAACACATTTTAGAACTTGCTTTGGAAAAAAATAATACAAAATCAATCAAAAATTTTATTTACATTTAGATTTTGATCCCACGTTGCAGAGAGAGATAAGAACTGAATATTGCAATCTTGCTCGCACATCGATTTTTTATCTTTTTGTCTCGGAATAAAAACATTTTGATCAGTATAAAAATATTTAATTTTACTTTTGTCTTTTTATTTTTAAAATATTCAAAATTATCTTTTGTATGATATATTTGAAAGTAAAGTGCAGCACATAGTCCGGAATTACAATTATTACACATATAACAATTTTTTTCCTTTACTATCTCTTTTAGCACAACACACAGCACTACATCTTACTCTTTTTTTTGGTGTTATTGCAACAAAACTGGGAAAATGTTCCGTTATTCGAATTAACTTGAGCGCACACATTGAGGGGTTAATATTTCATGAGATAATATAAAGTACTCGTAATTCTGTCTTAAACTGCATTCTAAAAGTACTATATATTATTTGAAAAAGAAAAAAAAAACTTATGAGAAACAAACGATTGCTATTTAATAAAGCCATTTTGTTGCAATCTTGTCGTTGTCATAAAAGAAAGAAAAATCAGTCTAATTTTTTTTTTGTCTATAAGAAATGTTTGTGTGTGTGTGTTGTGTTTTGCATTATATTTATGTATCTACTTCTTTGGATTTAAATATTTTGTAGCTTAATTATGCACCAAAGTAAACCAGGTTTTCATTTTATTTAGGAAATTAATTATTTTGCGGTGGAAAGTTACATACTAAAATTGGATAAAAAATAATTATAATGAGATAAAATTAATTATAATGCAAACTAATAGGAAGACAGAATATTCTTGAAGTGTTTTGTGATTTCATTTTTTTCTTTAAATACGTAAGATTTTCTGAAAGTAATTGTAATCTGCATCGATTGGTGGAAATTGGTTCTTTGCGCTTTTATAATCCTCTTGAGAAGATTTGTAGAAATGAAAGAAATGAACACACCACACAAATGAGTATTCTTTCTTTTTTATAATCCTTTACTAATATCACATGCCTATTTGAGCAGCGACTTTTTTCACTCCAAAAACAGTGTCGTTCTTTTATGCAAAATGGTTTTACAAATTTTCTATTTAAATATTATCTTAACATTCTTCCTTTAAAAAAAGCCCAAATAATTACATGTAAACTAGGTTATGCGTTACACTAGAAATCCTTTTAGAGGCGATTATCAAACAGAAATTGGGAATTAAATGAAGTAAATCGACTAAAACTATTTCATATACCGGGAAATAGGTCTATAAGTATTGGTAATGAGATCCTTTTGAAAATTTGTGTGTTTGTCACTCAAAACTTAATTCGTAAATTATGTAATATTTAAGTATGTTCGAAAAAAAGGAACTTGCAGCTTATTAAAAAAACCGCTGATTTTGGTAATTAATTACCATAAAATCGTTTGAATTATCTCCATTATCTTTTGTAAGAGAGATGTGTATACGTGCCACATTGTACATATTTTTCATCTTTTGAGTTTGTGAAAGAGGTGAATCTTAACATTGGATGAGAAACCTTCGCGGAACCCTAGAAAGGCACTGCGGATCCTCGGGGGTCCGTGGACTGCAGTTTAATAACCGTTGGTAACGTGTATTTACATTTGAGAAGGGAGGAGGATTCTATTTTCTTCTCTTAATGTATTTAATGAAACTTCATTTATTTTAGCAAGTCGGTATTTAATGTTAACAGTTGGAAATGCGACTTTCGAGAAGCATGCATAAATTTTGAAACTCCATTTTCCACAATCGAACTTTATCGAATTTTTTAATGATATGTTACAAAATGAATTATCCCGATCTTTATAATTTACTGTCGAGTAGATTTCTAGCGATATAAACACCACTGTCAATCTAGTATACACTTTGAACTTTTAAGAGTTGGTCGCTTGACTAACCGAAATAATCAGCACGAGCATAACATTGCAAACTATAACAGCTGACAAAACCCATGTTATATTTTTCTGTTAAAATGTCATGAGAAATTCTCAAGTTATTTTTTTAACTCACTTTTCTTGAAACTTACGACGAACTTCTTCAGTAGACTTAAATTATAATTGCTCGAATTTAAAATACGTAAAATATTGCCCTAAATCAGTGAGATCTTTAGAAAACAATAGTTTTGAATTTTGGTTCGTTCACTTTTTCTTCTTGTAATACGTCTCATGTTCTTAGTTCAAAAAACAAAATTTCTTCATCTCTATCTGAGTTGTAGGATATACATAAATATTTGATACTAAACCATCATTCATTTGCTTTATATTAAATATGTGAAGCGATTCACTCTCTCTTCACGAGATCTTTGGAAGACATTAATTATGCATCAGTAACGATGAATAGTTCAAACTGAAGTGAAGTAAAACTTGTTCCGAGGTTTTTGTGTGAGGAATTTTCCCCTTCCAGAATAAAATATAAATCAAATTTTTAAATGTCGTTGAAGTGTGTGTGTGTGTAAAAATACATACTTGAAGAACCGTACAGTAATTTTGGTGGTGTGAATAACTGTTAAGTTGTTGAATCTGAGTAAATGTGAAGCAGCTCATCAATATCTAATTTGGTGAGTTGCTTCACATTTTCTCAGCTTCTCTCATTTCTTTCTTGGTTCATTTTGAAGTTTATTATTATAATTTGTAGCAAAAAGACAGCTGTAAGGTTCAGTTTGTTCTAATTTAATACTAAAAAAAAAATACTTGCGCCTTATATTTTTTTAGAGTATTTTTCTTTGCAAGAGTGAATTTTTATGGCAGGCATAATTTTCAGTCTTCTTTGAGGAATCATGCCGTGACCGAGTTTTATTTATACCAATAGAAAAAAGAGTTGTGTATTTCAGCTGTTTCGGCCAAACTAAGCAACCCAGAAGTCTGAAACTTGGCACTTAGAAACTATTGGTCATGATGCTTTAAACCTCGAAGATATTTTTTCAAAATTCGCTTTAGATTTTTTTTTTAAAAATTCAATTTTTAAGCGACTTTCAAGCTAACTGGACTTCATATTCATATCAAGTCCAACTCTGCGAAAATAATTGTTTCGAACAATTGTTGCATATTTTATAAATATATTTATTTATGGTTGTATTTATTTGTTTTTTCATTCTTTGTGGTGGAATTGCAATAGTTTTTCGAATAAATCATCGTAAAAATATTCTTGTTTATCATTCTAATGTACATTAATTGTGTGATACCCTGATTCAGAAGTTAGTTTTTCAGCCGAACAATAATTTATGAAGCTTTTTGTGTGTAAACAGAATCTTAGATCATGATTACTTGTTCATCAACGGGTTTAGACAATAAAATTATCTTCACTTGTCTGCTTTTATTCTTATGTTTAAAAAAAAACTGTTACAAATTTTCTTTTTGTTAGAAAAAACTTTATTTTATTTCTTCATCGGCAAATTCTAAAGCTCGTAAAAATAAAGTAGAAATTTAATTTTTTTTTACCATTAATAACTTTTATTTGTAATTTAATACACAATTTTCTTTACTTTAAGCCAGTGGTCTTCAAAGTGTGCTCCACGGAACCCTGAGGTTTCACGAGTCAAAATAAAAAATCGTAAAGAAAATTATAAATGTACATACAAAATGGATTTATGTTTTGTATGAAGTTTTTACAGCCACAAGTATCTAAAGCATATCCCAATTATTAAATCTGAAAATTTTATTTACACTCATAATAACTTTTTTGCAACACTTTTTAACTTTTATTATAGTATAGTAACAAATTATTAAAACACTTTTTCCCCTTTATACATACTACCTACATATCTATTATTTATTATTCTGGGTTTCACGAAATAATTTTACTCTCGCTACTACAATATTTTGCAAAACTAAAGAGTTTTCTATTGGAAAATGCGTCTTCTTTTCGTTTGGGGAAAAGAACACCTATAATGAAGAAGTAATAGCTCCTAGATTTTAGGTTCACGCAAACGATGTGAAAACAAACAATGTATTTAAGTGAAAAATATTTCTCAAAGGGAGTGGCTACAAAACAAAATATAAAAATCAATTAAACACAGAATATGAAAGGTCACGGCGGATAATTTCAACAGACTTAGATTTAGATAGCTTGCGTAAGAAATGCAAACATATACTCCAGTTACTAAATATAATGCATGGGTAGATGACACTTGGACTAAAAATTAATATTATTATGAACAAGAAAGTTATATTAAAGTTAGATTTTAAAAAAATTTTAGTTACAAATACAGCACTTTTTTAAAATTTTCTTTCTATAAAGTACCTATAACATGTTGATCTACTTTAAAAATTTTATTTTAACATGTACTCTTCTAAGTGTGTGTATGTGGAATACGGTCCACAAAAACATCTCATACTTCTAAGGATTCAGTGATTCGAAAAAGTTTGAAGACCACTGCTTTAAGTTATTTGTTTCTTGTGTGTGTTAAGGCTTCTTTAATAATTATTAAGAGAGTACTTCTTGCACAATGGTTCTTATAATTTATCGTATACTTTGATCATGAGCATATTTTAAATTCTGGATCTAATACCAATAGATCATAAAAAGATTTCATTGTGCTATATTAGGAATTTATTTTTTATCTGATATTTTTATTCTCTCAATAATGGCATATCGATTTTATTCAAGTATTGAAAATTGAGTGCTAAACATACATATTTTTTTATATTGAGCAAAACATGTTAAAGAGCTATCTTTTACAACAAAAAAAATAATAATCTCTTATAAGAAATAGTAATGAAAAATCGTTTTGAAAAGAATACATGTTAAGAATTAGACTGATGAAAAGCAAAATTAATAAGAGTTTGTAGTTTTATTTTTATAAATATTACGATTCTTTATTATATTACCGGCAAAGTATGAAATCTATGAAATCCGCATTCTATAGAATGCCTAGGCATTGTGTATAGAATGCCTAAAACTACCCGCCTATGTATGAAATATTCATATTTCACACATTGCCTAGGCTTTCTATAGAGTGTCTAATGAGAAACAGGCAAAGTATGATATACATCTCCGATTCGTTTCGAACATTGTGTGGCAATACATGAGACTTATAACGCGTGCCTCAAGCTCAGGATTTTTCAGTTTCGCATTGCGGTGTGTTCGGAAGTGTCAAAATACTCAATTTTACTTAAACTTGTTCAACAAAAAATTAGTTTTTTCCTACGCTGCTTGAAAATGGAGGAGCAAGCTGTAGTGTTGGAGAAGGAGTCATGTTTTATAGCTGGGGTTGGTAACCTATGGCACACGTGCCACATGTGGCACGCGGTACAATTCTCAGTGGCACTTTGCACTACTCATAAAATTTGTCAAATCTGGAATTGTTTCAAAAATGCCCTACAGTGTGGTACGCTGAATCATATTGGTAGATTGATTTGACACGACACAGCTAAAAGGTTACCGACCCCTGGTCTATAGACATGAAACAACTATTCAACGATGATCTGCCCAAAATTCGAATTGATGCTACAAAAAAAACAAAAAAAAATTCTTTACTGAAATTACTTACTAGAAGTTAATATCGGAAATACAAAATGAATACTAAGAAGGAACCCAGGGACTATTAGTTGCTGAACAGATATGATATGATGTTTGTGGAAAACAAAAGAACAAACTCACACTTAGCCTGTTAAATAAGACGTCAATGCCATATACCAGTGGTCCTCAATCCCCTGTCTGTGGATCAAATGTTATCGGGCCGTTCAAGGACCATTAAATTATCTCCATTTTATTTACTGGGTTGTATTTCTCTCGTTTGTGCGACTTTATATTTCATGTAAAATCACTTTATATTCATTTTTGGTGCAATTGAATTTTATTCTAAAGACGTGTTTAAATACAATTAAATTATTAAAGCAAAACAATTTAAAATATAAATAATCAACGTCCACTCTCAGCGGGCTACGATAAAATTATCAAACGTTGAGAAGCACTACTATACAGTATTACATCACGAATTTTGCGGAAGAGATAGAATTCTTAAAGAACTTTCAACCAAATGCAAAAATGTTACACGTTATGATATTGAACTGTACATCCATCTTTGTAAACCTTACCAGAAAAAACAGAAAATTATTAAAAAACGGCATTGTTTTGAAATCTGTGATTTTTTTTCCGAATGCTAATATATTAGCACTTTTAATGAGTGGGAAATTGAATGGTTTCTATTAACTTGGAGCTTCTGAAGGAATTTTAAAACAAATATTGCGAGATCACAATTTATATACTTTGTGTCCTAAGAACTTGCTTAGAATTAAAGATATTCCTGACCATGAAATTCCTCTTCTGTCAGTTGTAATTGCTGAGTCCAATGGAAGGGGCCAAGGATTATTCATGTATTATGTATGTGTGAAACAAAGTACCAACATAAGAATTATCATTGTGTGAAAAATGTAATGAATTGTAATTCAAATATTGTCATTCAATCCTACCATGTTGCAACAAGTTAATTTCAATATCTTGTTTTTTTTTGTTTGGTACAGCTTTCATTTTCCTTTACGTATTTTGAATAAATGTTTTTAATATCACTCTCATTATTTGGTCAGAATAACCCATTTGTATTTTTAGGAATGTACGTCATTGATATAATAGCCCTATCATGACCTTTTTTCATACTTTGCCAAAAAAGCTTTGGTCATTCTCTAGAATGCCTAGGTATTCTATACAATGCCTAGGTAAAGTATGTAATAAATCTCATATTTCATACTTTGCCTAAGAAACGTCCGGAATTCTATAGAATGCCGGCAACCTATACACTAGTATGCAGAACTACAGCAACAAATGATTTTTTCGACGTATAGCCAAAAGATTGTCGATTAAGGCTTTTTTTGCCAATACAATGAAAAGCAACTCAGTAGAAAGATAATGCATATGCAAGTATCAACATTATTACATATGATGGGACGTCACTGCACCGAAACGCATGGAATGTGCGCCCTCAATTTCAAGGTAACTTGAAAAAGGACGCATTTTTAGACATTCCCCTGTAAGTGAAAGTGGTCGTACGTTCGTAACGGCTGCAAGAAACCATTAGGATATCTTTACACTTGAAAGAATGATATGTAAACTTGAAAAGGGTAGTAGTTTGACGAGTATTGCACAAAGAGTTTGGAATTGGGGAAAAAATTGTAGTTTCAGAAGTCGCATCTTTTCGACAACAGCTCATTTACCGGAGATTGTTATTGCGGTGAAACTATCCTTCCACACGTACGCCGAGGTGCCTTTAGTCTAGTCTTTATTTTTAATGGACGACAGTGCACGTCCATACAGAACTTCAGCTGTTGAAAAGCTCCTAGAAAGTGAGGATATATGCAGAATAGATTGGATTGCGTGCTCCCCTGATTGTCACGCAATCTTTACCGTTAAGAAAGGACATATAAGGAAGCTATGGCTCGTTGTTTTTCTTCATGGCCAAAGTTTATTTGAGCGCCTTTTTGTCAATACAGTCATTTTCTGCTTTGCTCCATAATGTATACGTATAATTAAGTTTTTGGCTACTATGCTTTCATTAACCTTTAAGTTCTACGCTGTACTTCTGTAGTATAAATTTAATGTCACCCATTTGATTTTTTTCGAAAAAATGGCTCAGTCTGAAAATCTGCACTTGCAAGCACAATTGCATTACTACGCTCTTTTAAAAAATATATAAACAAAGCAACAGTTTTATCCGTTACAAATACAGTGAGACTGCTAATCAGCTAAGAAATTTTTAAATGAAAGGCTCTGTTTACAGAAAAAGTTGAATGCTTCAATTTGCATTGCCTCGTATTCTACTGTCAAGCGAAAATGAACTGCATTGTTTACAATGAACATGGCTAAGCTTAAGTGATCATTTAAAAAAAAATTTTGAGGCTTATAACTAACGTAGAGATCAAAATGTGGTATAATGAAAAAGGTAATTATTCGCTCAATTTTTAAAAAAAAAATTCAAAGAATCATTTTTTAAAAAATTTTAGGGGTTTGGACATTTTTAAAGTTTGCACACTAATGTATTTTGGCGAAAAGGTATGTATCGATTAATCCGGCGTTTAACGCTGACGCGCACCCATACTTTGCATCTTTTTTATTTTTAGGTATATTCGCCGTTTTACGCTAACCCCATAATTTACGAAAAAACCTGAAATATATGCGCAATGCTCTTCTGTTTGAAGTCCTTTATTCGAGATACTTTTCCAAACTTTAGAAAAAAGCTAATATACTTCTAGAACTACAACCCTTTAAGTTAGGAAGTTAATAAGGAATTACGTTTCTTTTAAATAAACAATATTTCGATATATGTAGAAATCGAATCCCCCCCCCTCCCTATATTCATCTTTATTTTTAAAGCTCTCATTCACTCTCGTATAACGCGCTTCTTTAAATTCGATAAGTGCGCGTTATACGCCGGATTTTACGATACATTGAAACTGCTTTGGGATATATGAGAAATCTGCGAATACTAATCAATAGAAAGTTCTAAGTGTTGACTGACGTAACTCAATAAATTGATAAGATAAAGAAAAGATTGAGCAGAATTAAAAACTAAGCATTCAACAATTATTAATGTTTCTCTTTTAGAAAAAACAAGATTCTGGATTTTATTTATACACATCTTATTTTCCCGCAAAAAATATTAAATGAATAAACGTATATTTTTTTATCAAAATAATCATTAAGGAACATATTTAATGCTAGAGACATTCTGGAATGTCAAATTTAGATGAAATTTAGTATTTCACACAGTTGAATTTATTGAAAATAATACATTGAATAAAAATGTCTTTATTACAATGTCTACTAAACAAATTGTTTTAACGAAAACTGTTAAAAGTCATTTTTGATCTGAAAGCATAAATTAATATTTATTTTATTACAAGTAAAACACAATTGTAGTACATACCTGCCAACTTTTACGCTTTGCGCGGATAATTTACGCTTTCCTGCCCTGCATTACTCTTATACGCTTAGATCGTTCATTTATGCAAAATTTCTGTTATTCACTTTCACCACTGCGGCGATCTTCATCAAAGGATCCATTTCCTGTTATGGAACTAGTGATGCGTCTCAACGATCATGGAATTTTGCGTAGGAAAATATCCAAGACAGGACACTACGACACTTATGTTCTAAGGCGAGTCAACCTTTGGCCTCCCTTTATCCAGCCGAAGAGGTGACCTGCGCAGTTCTTACGCCAATCTCCGGCATTTAAGTCCACCGCATGAGGTGTGACTACGACCAATAATGGAATAGTAATATCGGCTACAACCAAACAGAAGTGATTCTGCATCATGTGTCACATTTGTGGGCGTGACGTATTCCACCTTAAAGAAACACCAAAAGAGGAAATAAAAACACTCCCTATACGCTAAGGAGCTTCACAGAGGCTAGAGACACTTCTACAAGCTTCTTACTCTACCCGCTTCAACACTCTTCGACGCCCCAGCACACTCCAACAGACACCCTCTCACACTTGCTGTGTGTGGCCGCGGTAGCCAAATGGTCAAGGTAATGGACTCGTGGCTGGAGTGTCATGAGTTCGAGCCCAGTACCACTGAAGACCCGCCGGGTAGGGGAGAGCTCAAACGTCCTCCCGTTGGTGTGGTGTGGTCGTTCGGAGAGGTGGTGCTAGCTAAGGTGTCATCCTCGTCAGTTGACCATGGTTCAAAATTACGAGATCCATCACCAAAAGCTCTCGTATAGCTGAACAGTGCGACGTAAATATTTACTCGCTCACTCGCTCCTACTGTGACCTATCAAGGCTCATACCCATGTCGTCTCAACGTAGCTTTTAACAGGAGTAATCCGACCACAACAGTGAACTCAAAAGTGCTGCACCTTACCAGCACCATAGCAGTAATTGCCTACTTTATACCACCCCCGTTCTATAATGCTTTTATTTAGAGTTTTCCTTTCAGAACGATCGGGGAAAAAAGTAGACGTACACAGAAACCGTGGTAGTCTTTTATCAGGAAAATTTTTTAAAATTAATGAATTTCGTCTTTTTTTGCATATTTTATTTTGTTGGCTATTGGTTCCCAACTGATTCATGGGCGTGGATCTGCTGAGCAAGATGCATTTTTATTTTTTTCCTTTGTAAAAGAATTTTTAGAACTCCACTCATTTTGTGCTTTATGCGTATTAGAAAAGGGTGCTCCCTCTTTACCTTTAAATGTTGATGAGATGCTCGTAGATCGCTTGATCGACTGCTTTATATTTTATTATCTATAATGCTTTTAAATTTGACACAATAAAGAACCCTAAAAAATTTTTAAGTATTTATGTACTCGAAGGTTATCTCTTAGTTGTAGTCTTGATGTCAACTTCTAACTTGGTCGTTAAACTTTGAATGTGCAATAATTTTTTTCTAAGTATGACCTGAGAGATAATTATTTCATTATTTTTATAAAAGAATCTTTAGTGTAAAGTTATTTGTCTTCATACTACGTAACTATATATACTCATGTCTAAAAGTAAGGTTGCAAACACAAAATCAGGAAAACAGATGAACTATTCTCTGTATTGCCACATAATTTGGCACATAGATGTATTACAGTGTGAGAAAGAATATAGGAACATAACAACCATGTCGGAAAGATTTAATTTTGAATTAAGATGCAGGATATATCAAAAAATGTGAAATCATGAATCGGAGATAAGGCATTTAACTCGTTAAAAGTCTTTCTAATTTGAAATGTGATCACCGTGCACCCGGATAATGAGCTGCCATGCTGTTTATGAGAGTATCAATAAATATTTGTGGCAACAACGCCCATTCTTCTAAAAGCACGACTTTTGACTCCTAGGTGGTCCTGGGAGAGGGGCTACGCTGAGAAATGGCTTTTCCTAGACCATCCCAAATATGTTCAATAGGATTTAGATCCGGTGACCTCGAGGGCCAATCCATATGGCAAATATCCGTTCCCTAATGAAATTCATCAACAATGTGAGTTCTGTGTGGCCGCGCATTTTCGTCCATAAAAATGTAGCCAGGGTCCATAGCACCCAAAAAATCCTCATCTAGGCATCCAGGATCTCATCCATTTAGCGCTGTGAGTTGACAGTACTCGCGTCGAAAACGTATAGAGGTGTACGACTGCCCAACATTATGCCGCCACACACGATTCCTTTGTCACCAAATCTGTCGATTTTTGTTATGTAGGAAGGATGAAACGCGCGAGCTCCACTTTCTCATCAGATGAAAACTCGTCGAGAATCACTTTTCTGGGGAATTTTGACTCATCACTAAAAAGAACATGCCCCCATTTTTGTGGTGTCCACCAATAATGTTTTCAGCTTCATAATATCATGTCTTTCATGTTGGATGCGGTCAACGGAACACACACAAGACTGGACGCTAGGCGTAAAGGACATTCTCTGCAAAATGGCTGTAGAGCAGGGGTACTTTTCCTTTTTTTCTCACCGGGCCGCATACATATGGCAAATATTTCATGCGGGCCGCAACATGAGGATAATAGGAAAAAACAATATAAGACCAAAGCAACATTGGACATAGAAAAATTGACCAGAATATAAAAACTCATTTTTTCGTCTTTTATTTTAATACTATATTAACCCTTCTATCAAACACATACAAAACATATTTACTTCTATGCATTTTTTTTATTGAGTTAAGGGTAGTTTCGATTTCCTTTCATCCATGACCAAGCCTGTTGTTTTTATTCTACTATCAAAAAAAGCAAATTGATAGCAAAATTTATAGATTTGATTGCTTGATTGATATAATTACCCTCTAAATGTTTAGTATATTGTTTTTAAATAATAAAATATCTTAGTGCAATGGACCATGACCGGGCCACTCTGAAAAAACCGGTGGGCCGCTGGTTGAATATTGCTGTGGAGAGTTTCTCTGGAAATTCTTCCAGTCACAGCAGCAAGGTCACGAGCAAGCCGGAGAGCTGTTGTCCACCTATGACGTCGTGCACTTAAATCTAAGTAGCGATCCTGTGCAGATGTTGATGCTCTGTGGTAACCTTGATTGACCTTCCTGGTGACAGTACCACTTTTTGGAATTGATTCCACAGCCGAGAGACCACTTTCGGGCCACTTGCAACCATCGAGCCACCTCCTCTTGAGACTGGCCAGCTTCAAGCCTGCCAACAGCTTTCCATCTTAAGGAAACATCTAAACGATTATGAGAAGTCATCCTCATTGAAAACAGTTTAACTTGTTTGTTTAAATGCAATTTTGCAAATATTCACAAAACTGCAGGAAAAAATCGCATATTCTTAAACGGTCTCAATTCAGTAATTCTGCAAAAAGTAACGCTAAACAATATATTTTCCTAAACTATTATTGATATTGTACTTTAAATGCAAATTCTACCAGGTTTTTCTGGAGGCAATTTAAAATTATGACGAAGAACATGTTTGTGACCTTAATTTTGGACATGAGTGTACATCCCTTTAAATTTACCTTACTGAATGAATTTTTGTAAAGCAAGTCAATAGAGAGAGTCAAGTAGATTTTTTTCTGAGTAATCTTTTTATCAAAATATCTTTATAGTGAAATTTTTATCGCAGCATTATTAAAAGAAATATGCACGTCCATACAGTACTTTATAAAATTTAAAATGTGTATGCGTTTTAAGAAAACTGGAACTGTCATTCACACGATATTTTAAATTTTCCTTGAAATGTAAATCAGGCGTTATTTTACACTTTCTCGTTTTTAAAAGTTGATATAGGTATGGTAACATTTTCTCTCTCTTTTCTATTACATCACAATAACTATTTTTTCAAATATTTAAGAATAAATTAAATGTGTTATTAAGTCCTACTAATACAGCCGGCATGTTTCGTCGATTCTGAATCAAGGTTAAATCACGAAATCAAAATTTGAATGAAAAATAAAAGTAAAACATTAAAAAAACGCATTTGAAATGCTACTTCGAATATTCCAGCATTGTAGAAAATAGATTTAAATCTGTTTGTGTCCTTGAAACTGTTTTATACAGTTAAAATAGCTCGGTATTATCGAGGGAAGTGAATAAATACCATTACATCATACTCGTTTTCATGATAAGCTCCGTTTTGTTTGTATTCGTAGTTGTAATTCTTATTTCGTTCATCAAATCCGAATAATACTTTCCTTACTTCTCTTGCGAAACATTTTTTCATCTATCTTCTTGACAACAACAATTAATTTGTGAATAGAAGATTCATCCTTTTCCATCCTCCGTTTCCTGTTTAGAATTGTTTCTCAACTAAAGATTTTCGAAAAATTCATTCTCATCATCATTATTATTATTTATTTTTACAAATACATGTAGCACGAGCTCGCAAGGAAACATAAATGTATATATATCTATGACCAGTAGCGCGCAAAAAAAAAAAAAAAAAAAAAAAAAAACACACACACACAAAATTCAGGGGGGGGGGAGTCTATGGTTTCAAAGTCCCCTAACTCGTATCATACCTCATGACAACACCAATTGATTCTTCTGATTTTATCGATTTTGTTAACAAAAAGCAGTAACAAATAAATTATTGAATTAATAATTTGCATTAATAAAATAAATTAATTACAAGTATTTAATTAAATTTTACGTTATGTATATATAAGATTATAATCAATCGGAAAAAAAACTCTAGGGCTTTTGGGGGGGGGCTCTAGGCCCCCCCCCTTGTGTGCGCCAATGTTTATGACACGTTTGTTAATTTGAAGACGAAAAATACTTGCCATCTTACTACTTTTAGTTTTCATTCTTACTTTAATTGAATTATGAAGTATTGAAGTTTTCCTATAACAAAGACGAATAAAATATTGAATTTTAAAAGTAGAAATATTTTGTTAAGTATGAAAATCCGTTAAAATGCGATTACTGTATCGGTTTCCGTAATATTAAATTTATGTATAGGTAAAAGATTTTAGTTTTAAAAATGTAGGAAAAAGAGGGGGGGGGGATAATAATTTGGAAAAGGATTTGGGATATAGGAAAAAAATTTTGTGGTTTAAAAATAAAACTGGTTTGAAAATATAAAGAAAAAGTATATAATACTTGTGGAAAAAAGTACCGTTTTTCTACATATATATATATCTTTTTTTTAGTAATATTTATTGCGCATCCCCGAATATCAGCAGGCTTAGGCCTGGTCCATGACTTTATTATACCTTAAAAAAAATCCAAAACCAACAATAGATTGGCTGTAAGATCCTGTCTAGTGAGCCCTAGGCACTCAAGGATATGTTCCGGGGAAGAATGAAATCATTTCATAATATGCTAACATCTTAATTGATATCTGATTAGAAAACTAAAAAAAGAATGAAAATAAGATAAAATTATACGTGTTTTTTTAAAAAATGTTATTTAATTCTCTTCCTGGAGTCTTCGAACTATTGTTCTTGGTTTCCGGGAAGAAATGTGCAAAATAGGATTTTTTTCATGAAAATTAATACTACTTTTTTTTTTTTTTTTACATTTATTATTTTTATTCTATTGCAGAATTATTTTAACTAAGTTTAATCAAAGGCGATCATGTTCCTTACTATGTATTGAAATCCGGTACATTTTGCCCTTATGACTTTTAACACCCTTTGTGTTTTCATCAGTTAATATGTTTTGTTTAATAAATAAAAATATATAAAAATATTTTATAAAATATAACTTTAGTCAGAAAATTTCATCGAGTTCTAGGTGAATGGAAGAAATGAGACTTTGTTACGATAGGGTCCGTATTTGAGCCTTATATTTTTCAAGTGGAATATTATCCTGTATGTATTCATTTGCATATCTAGTACAGTACCCTTGAAGACTTTCTGTAAACTTAGTATATGATTTCTTACATTTCTATTTTTAAAAGGTGATTTGAATTGTACAGATTGTTTGATTACAGATAGATTTAAATTTTACAGATACTAATTGAATATTTTTTTTCAGGTTTCTTTTACTTATGAAAAATATGGATAACAAGAAACGAACCAGTAGTTTTGCTTTGGATAAGACAGGGCAACCTGGGCTAAGTAAACAAAGTGATCCAATTAGGTGAATATAATTTTTTATTACTTAATTTAAATTTTAATACGAATTGGATACATTTTTACCAAAAGAAGAAAATGTGTAATCTCGAATTATATTTTAGTTTTAAAAAGGGAACTCTGAGCAATTTTTTGGGGAAGGTCATTTTATTTTGTTAAAGTATGGGACAGTATTAACCATGTAATGTGGCTGATGTACGTTAAATCTGCCATGGCTTAAAGTTCTCCCTTTGGCGTGGTGTGGGACCGTGGTACCCTAGTTGGTCAAGATAACAGACTCGTGACCGGTGTGTCATGAGTTCGAGCCTAGTACCGGTGAAGACCCGCCGTGTGGGGGAGCGATGCACATTAAATCTATCGAAAGCTCAAACGTCCTCCTGTTGGTGTGGTAGTTAGGAGAGGGGTGCCAGCTCAGGTGTCGTCCTCGTCACTTGACCATGGTTCAAAATTACGTGGTACGTCACCAAAAGCCCTCGAGTATATATATAGCTGAATAGTATGACGTTAATATTCACTCACGCACCTGAAATAAAAACAAACTAACTCGAAGTATATATTCAATCCCTAGAAAAACTCGTGATATTTCGAACTAAAGGAATACGTTTCGGTGCACTCAATATTTCGAAGTAAAATCTGTGGCCGCCCATAATACAACATGCGATAATTCGAAGTGATTTAATAAAACTCTCGACGATTCGAACACTCACTATCATGTAGCAAACAGGCTGGAGCTTACATGTTTAGTGTTGTATTGTCTCTCCCCTGTAACGTTGCCCCTTTGATGACCATCAGAGTTTACGCCAATAACTCAGACAGAAGCTAAAGTGTCACTAAACAGCTACACAACTTCTCCCTTCAAAATCATGTTGTTGCGGTCATTTTTCAAGCGTCTTTTATTAAAGAAAAATCTATTGACAAAATTAGATTGAATGCCATAAAACAAAAAAAGATAACAGATTTTTCGTCAAAAAAGAACTATGTACAGTATGTGTTATTTTAATACATAAATACATTCTTTTAATACAGAATTTTAACTTCTGTTTAATATTTATGCTGTATAATATGTTATTTTTAAAAATACTTTAAAATAATTTTATACGTATGTACAATTGTTGTTTTATTACATAGTTTCAAATTTGAATGTGTTAGAAAAAAAATTTTCTTTGTGTATTTTGGGAGTTTTTTCCTACCCTCTTGATATTTCGAAGTTTTTCATTGGTCCCTACAACTTCGAATTATCGAGAGTCGACTATATATGTATCGACTTGCAACTCTAACAAGGGGAGGGTACGACTGAGGAAATTCATTTTGGGACGAGACTTGGTCTAATAGTAATACTCCATTAGGGTGTTCAACCCTTAATGTATTAGCGCCGAATGACCAGTCAATTCAGAGAAAATAGCCTTCGAAATTCATGCCTATCATTTATAGAATTAAGTTTTTTAGCTATCTCCAGTGACGCGGTGGCATAGTTGGTATTGCACCTGCTTTCTACACGGGTGGATAGGGTTTGAGTCACGCGATCAACTTTTTTTTCCGATTCATTTAATTATTTTTTAAAATTGAATAAAGTTATTTAAAAAGGACTTATAAAATATTTTATGTAATTGTAAAATAATTAAATCTAATATATAAAATTCTCTTGTCACAGTGTTTGTAACCAAACTCCTCCGAAACGACTCGACCGATTCTTACGAAATTTTGTGCGTATATTCAGAAGGTCTGAGAATAGGACGTAAACTATTTTTCATTCCGATATTGCAATTAGTTAAAAAGATATTAATTAAAAACCTTAAAACGCATAATTGTTTTACTCCTGCGGGTTGTTTACTTGGCAGCACTTCCATTCCGTTTCGGCCGAGCGGTGATCCGACGTTTTTCACCATCTTAAAATTGCCATTCAATTTTTACTGTTGAAATCGGACAAAAAATAATTACAGAATCGGAAAAATCATTTATTTCGCCACAAAACGGTATAATTTTTTTGCAAAATAATAATATTTTCTATTTTTTAAGAATTTTTTAAAAAAGGGTTAAAACTGATGCATTTTTATGCAAATTATTTCTAGATTGTTGCGTGTGAATTTGTTTTCGTGTTATTAAAACGATATTCTACACTAAATAACTTCAAGCCTTTCTCTTTTAGATACAGTCATTTAAAAAATAAAATTTCTAAAATCTTTTTTTTAAAGATTTTTCAAAAAATAATCAAAATTTTAACTTAACATTGAATAACTTTGTCATTTATGAAGATAATCGCACGAAACTTTATTTCCGTGTGTAAAAGAATATTATCCAAAATCTGTACGAAGATTGAAAACATTGCTTAAAAATTACGGATTTTAAAAAAAATTTGCGATTTTCGTAAAAAACCGTTTTTGCGGGAAATAATTTAAACAGTATTTTTTGTACATTTTTTTATTTCAAAGTACTTTATTTTTGCAATTAATTTGTGAAGTTTGAAAGCATTAACTTAAAAATTATGCCCTAAAAATAAAAATAATTAATAAAAAATACGCGATTTTACAGTTAGCCAAACCTTGGAGTCGAAAAATAGTTTTGCGCCAAAGACCTTTGAACAGTTTAACCGTCGACCGCATCTAACTCAAGGGTTACACTAAAAAGTTCTGCCTTAAATAGGGGGAAATAAGTAAATTTGGCGAGTAAAAAAAAAATGCGAGTGGAAAAAAGTTATTTTTGCTTCAATTTTCGTCATTTTTTCTTTAGATAATTTTCAAAATTAAATCATTATAGATGTTAGATTAAGATGACAAAATGTATTCAATACATTTCTGAGGCTCATTTAAAATATTTATCAGTATCAAAATTTTTGTTCTCTTTCATAAAACTTATAGTTTACTTTAAAATAATGCCTAATGTATAAATCTTTTTTTGACATATAATTTCATAATAAAAACGCAAAATTTGCCCATTTCCATTTTTTTTTTTGAATTATTCAGTTAAATAAGCATAACTTCCTTAGAAAAAATAAAAGCTGCGTTCAAATAAAAAATTCTTCATTATTAATTGCGTGTTATTAATATATAAAAAACCACTAAATTGGCATGTCACAATTAATTGCTAAATGAATATTTTTAATCAGTATTAGTATAAAATAATTAATTAATTTTGTTTTGTATTTTATGATTTCTTCTAAAATGAATAAATATAGATGAATTTGAATGAAAATGATTTTTAAAAAGTTCATTGATCATTTAGAATCAGTGATTAAAAAAATAAAATGCCAAAACTATCTTTTTTTTTAAAAATTGTAAAAAAAAAAAAACTTTTTTTTTTTTACAAAACAATGATATTTTGCATATTTTATGATTTTTTTCTAAAATGAATCAAAATTGTTTCGTTTAAATAAAATGATTTTTAAAACTTTTAGAATCAGTGATTTAAAAAATAAAAAGCCAAAAACTTTTTGGAACAAATTTTAACAAAACACTCAAAATACTTAAAACAATCATTTAATAATTTCTTCTTTTATAAAGATAATTGCATGAAATTTTTTTCCCGTATGTCGAACTTTTTAAAATATCCTCACAATTTTACTTCAAGATTTAAAATAGTAGTAAAATTTTGTAATTTGAAAAATTTCTACTTTTCTGTCTTTTTTCAACATGCAACTATTTTTAAAAAGGCTACATTTTCGTTTCCGGGGACTAAGAAATTGCAACGAAAGAATTTGAAAGTGGGTGAGTGATTTATAAATTCGCACTGTTCGCCTATTCCAGGGTTTTTAGCGACGGACCTCGAAATTTTCAACCATGGTCAAGTGACGAGGACGACACCTAAGCTTTTACCCACCTCTCCTAAGTACCACACCACACCAACGCAAGAACAAATTTCGAAAAAGGGAGTTTTAATGTCATAGTTAAAGAAATCACTCACATCGCGCATACACACACATAAGTGCTATCGTCCTGAGGCAAACAGGAAATTACCATGGGGATTAAGTTTTTCACTGGTAAAAGCCCGTGCAACGCCGGGCTAAGCGGAGAGGAAAGAAACAAAGAAGTAAAAGTAATTTCAAGAAATAATATTGGAAGTGCTGATTTTATGAAGAGAAGTGAAAATGTTAAACGAGAAAGCCATGACACGCACTCACTGGCCATACACTCACATCGTACTCGTCACACCCACACAAAAGTACTAGCGTCAGAAAGAAAGGAGGAAATTAACATGGGGATTAAGTTATACCCTCGGTAAAAGCCCGTGCAACGCCGGGTCGGGTCAGCTAGTTAATATATAAAAAGACACACACATATATTATTTTTATTACATTAATTATAAAATAAGTAATTTAATAATAATATATTTTATAGAAATTTATTTAATTTTAAAAAATAATTAAATGGATTGGGGGAAAAAAAGACTATGATCACACGTGATTCGAACTCTATCCACCCGGGTAGAAGGCATGTGCACTAGTAGAAGGCTATGCTACTGCATTGTCGGAGATATTTAAAACTTAATTATATAAAAGCTAAGCATGAGTTTCTCCGAATTGACTGGCCATTCGGCGCTAATACATTGTGGGTTGAACACACTAAAGGAATACTACTATTACACCAAATCTCGTCCCAAAATGAATTTCCTTAGTCGTGTACTTTCCCCTTGTAAAATCAATACATTCTAAATTCAATAATGCTAAAAAGAAAGAAAAGAAGGGAAATTCCGTAAAGGAAAATCCGTACATTTCTTTTTCGCTTGCGTTGTTGCGTATTACCCTAGATCTGGCTCTGTAAAGAAGCTAAAGCAAGAATTTTACTTGGTTGTCGGTTTCATTAAATACTTTATGTTTACAGGATTATCAGTGCTGTGTTAATGGGTTTTCTGTTCCATTTTTGCCGCTTTTAAAGGCAGCGTTGATTTAATCCGGAAAAGTTTAATACTATACTAATTCTTAACTGGCATCCATATAAGGATGCAAAGTTATTCCCTGTAGTGTTTCTAACGTTTTATAATCAATGATTTCTCAGTGTTTTCCCTCAAATAATATCAGAATAATTAAAAAACAGCTTGTACGTTTTTATCACAGAAGTACGACATATTTAAACTACAAAATTCATTTTACATTATTATATATTTCAGTGTTATAAATATATGAAAGTGTATGAAGGGGAAAAAACTGCAAATTATAAAGATAATATTGCGATCCAATTTGTGCTGACTAAATGTTTATTTCAATATCTTCTTTTAGAATTTCCAGCTATATAAAAGTTTCATTAAAATATTTTTATTAATACAAAATGTGCCATTTTGTTGGATGAATTATTTGACTTAATTTCTATGTGTTTTTATACAACTTCTTTATAGGGCATTACTTGGCATTTTTTGAGTAACTCATTCAGCTCAAGTAAAAATTATTGCATTGCATTTTTGTTACTTCATATATAATGGTAGATCGAAACTGCCTTTTATGCTACATGAAAATTAAAAATTATCTTTGTGATCTTTTCTATAAGAGTTAAATTTTCTTTTTCAGGTCAGTGTTTTCTTTTAAGTGTCCGTTTCTATTAACTGTGTTTATTCAAAACTGCATGCTTTTTTTTAGTTTTTTTTTCTTTGTTAATTTTGAATAACTTCTCTAAAATCTATATATTTTTCATTTTAGTTAAATTACAAATACACAGTGCTTTACCAAGCAAATCATTTTGGATTCATGAGTGTAACGCCTGTGAAAAAAAGAAAAAGAGCTGATTAAAATTCCTTTTTTTATTTTTTGAATGAATTTAATTGCATTTTTCAATGAATATTGCGGTAAAAAAAATTTATAAGTAGACTCTCCATGTGATTCACATTACGTTAAAAAAACTGAAAATATTTGATAGACCTTAGTTTTGATAAGTTTTCTGTAATGAAAATATACGATATTTTAAAAATTATTCTGTTCTCGTCTATAGTACTTATTTATTTATTTATTTATTTTTGACGATTTCTTTTGCGACGGGTTTAATTAGATATTTTTTCAAGTACATTCCGTATTTCATAAAAATTTATTCGACTTTCAATGTTGCTGCACAGTTGAAGCGATTTATTATGTGTGACTGAGCAACTTTGATCAATTTGTTCGATCGATCATTGTGGCCGCGGTAGCCAAGTAGTCAAGGTGTCGGATCATGGTTGGCGTGTCATGAGTTCGAACCCAATACCACTGAACACCCGCCGTATAGGGGAGAGATGCACGTTAAATCTGTCGAGAGCTCAAACGTCCTCCCGTTGGTGTGGTAGTTAGGAGAGGAGGTGCCAGCTCAGGTGTCGTCCGCATCACTTAACCATGGTTCAAAATTACGCGGTCCGTCGCCAAAAGCCCTCGTGTAGCTGAACAGTGCGACGTTAATATTCACTCACTCACTAGATCGATCGTTCGAAATATGATACAAATAATCAATTAGAAATAGAATAAACTTTTAAATTAAAACTAGGACGTATCAAACAAGAACGCGTTCACATGTAAAAGCATTGGAAGAAAATCTTTTCATTCGAAAATCTAATGAAGCCAATTAGTAAAAAGCAACACCTTTTCATATTACGTGTCAAAACATATCGAATTCTAGTGTTCAACTGCAGAATTCTCATATCGAGATGCATTCCAAAAGAATGTCAATTTTTGCTTCAAAACGTATAATACCAAACGATCAAATATCAGTAAATAAAATTAGAATTATATGAATGCGGAAAATGAAGCAAATGTGACAGATTTAACGTGTATCAGCTCCATCTACATGGCGGGTCTTCAGTGGTAGCTGAACTCGAACCACGATACACCGGTCACAAGTCCATGCCCATAACTTTTTCGCTACTACCGTAGCCTTATTAAAAGTTCATTTGATATAAGAAACTCTGAAATTAGTGTAAATGGTGCAAGATTTTTTTAACAATTATATACATTCACAATATGTCTATTCTTGTGTCTGAGAGAGTGCAATCTAATTTTCAGTATTCTAGATTCTGATTTCTAAAAATTCCAAGTGGGACTTTATTAGATTACATATAATTTATGTTTTGGAAAGATACATTTAAAAACTCATCTTTTGAACGAAGGTTTACAAAAATTGATAATGAAAAAAAAATGTCTCAGTTTTATCAAAAGGATACATGTCTACAAATCTTTTTATGGTGTCTTATTTCTTCTGTGCTTTTTCTTCTCGATCAGCTCTTTCATAATCAATTAATGGCTCTTAAACAAGAACTGACATGGCGTTCTCCTTTGAGATTGTCTCACAAAAGTTGACATATTCTCTCTCTATTCTTACAAATATTTCTCTATCATAAGAAATCGAGATGCACAAACTTCCGTAATATAAATGGTACAGAGGGAATTTGCTCATAGCTAGGTTTATTAGTCACAACAGATATGAAATTTCTATTTTTAATTGACTGAAACTGTATTCATTTCGATGTAGATTTGTAAAGATGGATTAATTTTCGTACAGTCTGTATAATTTATATTTTAGTTAAAATGTTTCTGATACTTAATTTTAAAAGCTACATTTTATATTCCTTGTGAAACGATACTTAAATATTTTCAATCTTTCCAACTTATGAAAATATTTTTCTTATTGTTCTAACTGAAACAATCAATTCAAGTACTGAAATATTAGGATTTGATATCTTACAAATTAGATTTTTCTTATTTCATTCGACAATTTCACATTTTAATCAAAGCTTATTGTTTTATTTTGTTTGGTAACAACAGATAATTTCATGCAATAAATTTCCACACTGTACGAATTAGCCACGTAGAGATAGATTAATAAGACTTACTTTCATTCAGTGTATTATAATAGCGTATCCAGCCTATATGACCGAACAAAGTATTACAAACTTCGATGATTTGACTAAAAATACATTAATATTTATAATGTAATTTTAATATGTAATTAATTTTATGTACTTAAAGAAAATTTGAATTAAAAACCTTTTACAAATGAGAGATTTTTATAAGATATCTTATGATATGAGATATGTGCACAAAATCACTCTGATCGGTGGCGTGACATACATCCCCTTAAACCCCGCATTGCGCGGGACCCAGGACTCTAGGGGACCCCAAAACTTGACTGATTCCAAGTATGGCTTGGGGCCTCCAAACTGACCTTGCAAGGGGACCTAATATTCTGCGTTACGACACTGACTCTGATGTGTATTTATTCAAAATTGTCATCAATAAAGATAACTTTCTAATTCAACACTTAAAAAATATTCAAATGGATTCTATTGTATAAGCTAATGGTATAGTTTTCTTAACTGGTCAACTAATGTACAGCAATAAACCCCAGTTCATTACTGTGGTAGCGTGTTTCAGCATCGTTTAAGGTACGTGATGCATGTTTGATGGCATGACGCTTTCCAATTTGATCCTGAGATAAAACTGCTCCTAAACCTGAATTTGACTTAGCGGTGTACGGGTTGCTGAATTGTTGACAGTTTGCAGATTTTGGGATGATTTGGGCTTGAGATGGAAGTATATTTGTTGTTAAATCGGCTAAAACCACATAATCTAAAGGCTGTAGTGAGATTTTATTGGAAGCGAGTCAGTTAATACTAGGTTTAGATACATGGATACACTCGTATCCATGCATCAAAACAAGTGCAAAGAAGATGGAGTATAATACGTAGCCCCATTAGATTCGTAAGTGCATCTAGCTTGGACTTGGTGCTGCCAATCGAATCCCAAAATAAGAGAAATGCAAGCTGTGCGCAAATTCAACTTTAGGCATTATTTGTTCTATGTTACTAACAATCATGTTCAAAGAAATCCAACCTATTGGATTTATTTTGTGATCAACAACCTGGAATTGTCCCTCAGTCCATGGATAGATAACAGCATCAATTGGAACGTAAGACTGTAGAATGGTGATGTCATGACATGGATCACAGAAGGCTTTACTTTTAATGTTATTGTTAATCATAACAGGTATCAATGCATTCTTATTTGTTTGAGTTTAACACAATTTATAGAGTTACTTGTGTTTATATAGTCGCATATCTTCCAGGTGTTACGATTACTGTTGTGTCGTAAATCTGAAGAGTTCAGATTAGTGTGTCACGTTGTGTAATATTACTATGATTTGTTGAGCCTCTAGAAGAGGAAAGAGGAGCATACCCCTGACTGTTGAATTCTCGAAATTAACTTTGTCTAACTACCGATGAATCACGAGAGAAAGTGGCAAATGACACATGAGAGGCATGACCTTTCTGTTCACATCGCCAGCAGTTATATCTAGAATATTGTCAATAGTAGATTGTGGGGGTGGTTCATCATGCGAGCTAAATATCTAAATTGAGGTCTGAGAATTGCTCCTTATTCTCTTGTTTAACACTTCGATAGCATCAAGTGCTGTTGTTCTGTCAATTAATTTTCAACTTCATTGAAATTTTGGTAGTTTGTGCAATTTGCCATTTTTCTTTAGTAACATTACCTATAATCATTAAAATGTGGTCTTGCTGAAGAATTGTGAAAGGAGTTTTTTCCAGAGGGGCATCTTTTTCATAAATATAATCAGCATTTACGTGTTATCGCTACAATCGACAACTCTGCTAATAACTTGCCAAGTTAGCAACCCCGATTTCCTATGTGTTGTACGCGCTGAATTGGTAGTCATGTACTTCGTTTTGTATAATCTCGCCAATAAGTTGCGATAATACGTAAATACCATATAATCAACTAAAGTTTCATTGTGCTTCATTTTTTTGTTCACTTTGATGTGCTAAAATTTTTTGCATTGAGATGCGTCTTTTAAATCTTCAGGCGAGAGCAGTTTTCTAAACAGTTTAATCATTGAAATTCTTTCCTGTTGTTAATTGTCAATTTTTAGCAGATCCAGAGAGGCGAGAAATTGTATTAGTTTAGTTCATTAGATCAGTTGGCTAATGTTGAAATTCTTTCAACTTCCTTGAGCCATTCGAAGGCATCGGCTATGATGTCGCCTTTAAAAATTTCAATTGAATTTGCAGTGTCATTGGTTGATGTGACTTGGATTACATTTTTATGTGTTTGTCTATCCAACAATTGTTTTTGCATTTCAATTAATGTAGAGAGAACACAGCACAATACTTGGATCAATTTGAGAAGTCAGTGGAGAATGATTACTTAAGAGTTCTACTTGTTTCGAAGAAATTCAATTTCTATTAATATAGTTCTGTTTTTTATCAGAAAATGTTCCATCATTTTTTGGTGACTGCATGCGAAGAATATTTAATTCATTTAAAGTTCCTTCATTATTCGGTACTTACGTATTATTGCAACCGATTGGCGACATTATATGAAACGAAGCATCTGGCTGCCAATTCAGCGCGTGCAACACATAGGAAATTGGTGTTACCAACTTGGTGAGTTATTAATAGATTTGGCGATCGTTGCGATAATACGTAAGTACCATTATTTCTTTCATTAATACCCTCACAATGCGTAAAATTAATTTAATTTCTATTTGGTAATAGTTTTCTAAAACGCAATTCATTTTTTTGGTTCGGCGATGTTTAGGTTATGAAGCAAATGCGGTTCCAAAAATTTCAAAACATCAACGGCTGATGAAATTTTATTGTGTACTTATATATTATCGCAACTATCGCCAACTCTATTAATAACTCGCCAAGTTGGCCCCCCCCCCCGATTTCCTATATGTCGTTCGTGCTAAATTGGCAACCAGGTGCTTCGTTTCATATAATCTGGCCAATAGATTACGATAATACGTGTTGTTGTTTCTTATCCCACTTGATCGACAGAAACATCTATATCAAATCCATAAACCCGTGCTTTTTTAAACAATGAAGAACTGTAGCAGGATTTAAGAGCAGCTGCCTCTTATGGCAACCAATACAAGCCAAGATGTGGGCTGGAGTGACTTGGGTCACATTGCAATTCAGACAAGGAGGGTAACTTTAAGGCCTTCAACAGCCGTTGAGCTCGAGTATGTCCACTGCGAAGCCTAATAAGAGTAGTTTGATCTCGCCTACGGCTTGTCCCAAGTAAAGCAGCACCAGTGCGGCTTCCTTCATACCATTAATGTACGGAAGCCTGCCTCCAAGAGGAACTGATATCTTGTTTGACCCGGGTAGAAATTTCTGAAAAATTAAGGTAGCCACTATGTGTAAAATCTTTATGGCTGCCTTCATGTGCCAAACCATCTGCAATTTCATTCCCGTAGACATTCATGTGCGATGATACCCACTGAAAAAAGATCTTAATGTTGACATTCAAGCTATTTAATAGCTGGACAATACTCGTCGTTCTGTCACCATGCCTTCACCATTCAGATAGATGCTGAATAGAGCTTCGGCTATCACTCAATATCCAAATATCTGTATTGACACTCTCAGTAAAGCAAAATTTCAAAGCCTTCTCAATAGCTAAGAGTTCTGCCTGAAATACTGAGCAGTAGTCAGGATTTCTCTTACAAATCCTAATACCATTCCCCTTTTGATGAAAATTCCACTTCCGAAGCAGTTCCTACTCCCATATTGCCATCAATATTGATTGTAATGCGTCACACGGGACTTTATGAATAGTCTCCAAGCAAATGCCTAAAATACTCTGGATGATGAGTGAGCTTGTTAGAGTATGAGGATAATTGGATGTTAAAAAAGCCCCGTTCATAGAACAATGCAGCAACATCCGTACAGCGGGCCAGAGAGACATACTCTACTTCATTATGTAATCATCCCTCTCTTTCAGCATAGCGCTAAGCGGACTTCCTCTCTTAAGGCGACGATTGTTGTGCCAACTGTGCACATAACAAGATGTTCTGTGCTGGTCTCCATAACTGATGAGATTGGCAAAATATTTAGCTAACAGGAATCTGCTTCGTAATCTGAGAGGTTGCAAGTCAGCTTCATACAAAACGATATCCCTCGAGCAGCTTTTGCAGAAACCAGTGATGACTCTGGCAGCAGAGAGTTGTACCCTTTCTAATTTATCAAGGTTGCTAGCAGAGGCAACCTGATAAACCTGTACAAAATATTCAAGGATAGGTCGAATGAGAGCAATATATGTGTTTCGAAAGGTCGGAGCATCCACTCCCCAATCCCTGCCAAAAATATATTTTAAAATTTTCAGTCGCTATTTGCTTCTACAAACCGAATTGTTTATATGAGCATGATCAAGAATCTCCTGATCTAGGATGAATCCCAGATACAGCCGACTCTCGATAATTCGAAGGGACCAATAAAAAACTTCGAATTGTCAAGAGGGTAAGAAAAAACTCCTGAATTTTTTTTCTAACACATTTAAATTTTAAACTATGTAATAAACCAACAATTGTACATATATATAAAATTACTTTAAAATATTTTTAAAAAGTACATATTATACAGCATAAATGTTAGACAGAAGTTAAAAGTCATGTATTAAAATAATACATTATGTAGTAATTCTCTTTCGCGCCCTACCAAATCTCTTCCATTCGTCATTGGAAATAAAATCGTTTCGCACCCGGTTCCCTCAGACACTGTCCTCAACTATATTGGTACTTCATGGCAGGGTCCAGTGCTGCCCATGCTCCATTTGGTGTCACATGCTACAAGTCATACAGATGAGCCATAAATAGTTATGTCAGTACAACGCAAAAAACACAATCTTTCGAATCACAATAGCGGACCATCCTTTCTGAACACATGAGTGGCAAGGCCAAGTGTAAAACGATATGGACGGCTGACAACAGGTACGACCAAGACTGTCCACTTGAAGAAAGAAAGCAATAAAAGTGTCTTTTCGCCTGAGGAACTGAGAAACACAAAGAATGGGTAGAAGATAGGTGGTCATCAAAGGGGCTACGTTACAGGGAAGACACGCAGAGACAATACAGCACAAAACATGTAAGCTCCAACCTTTTTGCTATAGGACTCTAGATAGTAAGTGTTCGAATTGTCGAGAGTTTTATATCTTCAAATTATTACGTGTTATAATCTGGCCAGCCACAGATTTTACTTCTAAATATTGAGTGTACCAAAATGTATGGCTTTAGTTCGAAATACCAAGAGTTTTTCTAGGGACTGAGCATATACTTCGAATTAGCGAGAGATTCGTATTATCGAAAGTTCGAATTAGCGAGAGTCGACTGTATTTAGGATGTTTTTCACGATGCAGTCGACTACCCAGTAAATAAATATAAGGCTAATAGTTGAAAAGATGCCTGTTGGTGGTAAAAAAGTACTTGGTACAGACTTTGATGGATTAAAAAGGATTTTATGCTCTGCAACAAACTTTTCATTCCGAAGGAGGAAAGAATTAATTTTGTTCTGAGCAATATATATATATATATATATATATATAATTAAACTTTTTTGCTGCTCCAGATTATTATATCATCTGCATACAATCCCATACAGTGATCAGAATCGGCTTTAGTCTCAATTCTGGTGATAAATAAGGAAAACAAAGTAGGACTGAGCTTAGATCCTTGGATCCCTGACTCAACCTTAATTTTCTCGATACGCGGTGTCTGTCTTTAAACTTATTTCTAATATATCTGGCTCTTAGGAAGTCAACAAGCCAGGATAGAATTCTTCCCCTGATTTTGAAAGTGCTGTAAAGTTTGTATTTCCAGACCCTGTCGAAGGCTTTCGATAGATCAAGAAAGGCAGCTACTGTGTGATTTGTGGGTCTGAGATTATTGGCATCCTAATCGTCTGGCTAAAACATAAGACATGATCCATTGTGCAGTGACCTTTCCTAAAACCAAACTGGTCGGGAGGTATTAAGTTGTTTTCGTCAAGAAAAGTAAAAAGTCTACACAGGATAATCCTCTCCATGAGTTTGTTTGAGATGCTGGTAAGTGCGATTGATCTATAACTGTTGGAGTTATTAGCCAGTTTGTCATGTTTTCTAATAGGTATGACGGGGACTTCTTTCCAATCCCTAGGGAGTTTTCCAGCGCTCCAAGAAGTATTAAAAATATCAAGGAGGAAACATTTGCTTAGTCGATTCAAGTTGACTAACATTTGACCATGTATTCCATCCATGCCAGGCGATTTGTTAAAATCCAATTCCTGGAAAGAAATTTCCAAATCTATCATTGCAAAATCCATGTTAAAAATGGAATTGCATCCACCGGGATTACAGTGGCTTTAATGAATAAAATTTCTCGCTGGTTTTGCTATCAGTTTGTCTTCAGAGTTAAAAGAAAGTCTACTCTTTTTCTGATAATGTCTGCCCAACAATTTCGCAGCCTCATTGTCACTGCATAAAGAGTCGCCGGAATGGTTAAGGGTATTTGTCTTTTTAACCTGAGGCTGCATTCTATCTATGTTCTTTACCAAGTTCCAGAGTTTTGTGTTAGGACTACGTGAGTCAAGTCTTTCACACAGGCTATATTCCAATGTTCTCTTCTGATTACCGAATACAGCTGTTTAATTTTTGAATTGATCAGATTTAAGGCAGACATAGCGTCGGGAGAC
Organism: Trichonephila clavata; assembly: GCA_019973975.1. NCBI lineage: Eukaryota > Metazoa > Arthropoda > Arachnida > Araneae > Nephilidae > Trichonephila > Trichonephila clavata. Next base: position 29,624 of record BMAO01015028.1, read on the forward strand.
GGAGAGGACATGAAAGTTCCCTACAGGTAATTTCTCTGATGTAAAAGAGGCAAAAGAGCCTCACTATTATGAATAAAGTTAGGCTTATATTTTTTCCTATTGCCTCTGGGAATGGCCATATAAGCGGCTCTTAATACCTAATCCTTGAAAAACCACCATTTGCTGCCAAGATCACAGAAGGACACACCCCCAGATATCAAATTATCCAAAAGGTATTTGTAAGGCCCCCAGTTAGCTTTTTTAAAATTCCTGAAAAGGGCATTTTTGCTATTGGGGGGGGGGGGTTGTGAGTGTGACTAAGCTCAATAAGGACAGGTGAGTGATCATTTCCAAACGAATCCAGCACACTCCAGCTGCAATTTGTGAAGATAACTGGACTTGTGTGCAAACCCAACATCTAAAGAATCCCGACAATCATAGCTATGAGAACAGTAAGTTGGTGTCCCCTCATTTAGGACACAAAAAACATGGTCATCCAGCAGGTTTGAAAGTTGTGTGACTCGAACATTAGAAACTGAGCTTCCCCAAAGAGGATGCTTAGCGTTAAAATCATCCAAAATAAATGAAGAATCAGTGAACATTGGGATCAAAGTATCTGATGAAATTCCACTATTGCCATGGGGCTGATAAGCATTATATATAGTAAGATATTTGTTATTCCATTTAACTTTAATTTTAATAGCTTGCACTTCAAGCTCAGTGTCACTAAAAGGAGGAAGTTTAACACATTCGAAATTAGTGTTTCTAATAAGAAACATTAAACCACCACCTCTTTTATTAAGTTTATCTTTACGAAGAATACAATACTCTCGAAGAGCTTAAGGTTGTAAGTGGTCTTCAGTTTTGTCTCTTGTATTGCGATTTTATGAGGGTGATCCCGATTTGCCAAGTCTAGCAATTGATCAAGCTTTACTCTTGTAGCTGACGTGCATAATCCATTCATATTACATTGCAATATTTTCAATTGGCTCCTGCCAGAAGAAAAAGAAGTAGACTGTAGCTTACTTTTCGGACGGAAGCCTCTACTAACTCTCCAAACACGTCCCTTTTTATCATGCGCGACGGACGATGCAGTATGTTCATAGTTCTCTAACAAACGAGTCATGATGAAGGGTGAGAGATGCAGCTTCATGAGGTCCAAGACCTTGAGGCACCAAAGGTTGAAATCTGACTTTGCTTCATGCCTGCGTGCATTTAGCTGAGCATATTAGAATGGCCTTTACGCCTTGGGTGACCCTACCAGGAGAATACACTCCCGACGTACTTCACTCATTCCGCCCAGGTCCACTCTCCCGCCGCGATGCAGAAATCGATAATACGTAAGTATCTTTTATTGTTGTAATTAGCGAAATGAGCTTGGAGATTTCTTTGATATGGGCGAGGTCTTCTTGACGATGTTGGCGAAAAGTAAGGAGAGATTGCAGTTGCAGATCTAGGCAAGACTGTGTTCGGCGAACTTAGTGGTTATCTGAATACTCTATTAGACATAACGTACGCGGCGTCGAATAAGGTTTAACTTCGCTGCTAGCTTCGCTAACTAGCAGAAAACCCCAACATGGTTAACCAAATCATGACAGATCCACCTCCATGCTTGACAGTTGGAAGGAGACAAACACGATCATACGCTTGTGCAAGTGTCCTTCAAACGGGCACCCATCCTGTTGTAGGGTAAAGTGTGAAATATGATTTGTCAGACCATATTACTTTCTTTTACTTTTCAATGGATCAGGTTTTGTGAGTGTGACACCACTGAAGACGGCGTTTGGTATTAACGTCTGTGACAAGTGACTTGGGAATGCTGCACTGCCGTAAATGTTTATAACGGTGCCTTCTATATATAACTGTAATCATTGACACTGGAGAATCCAGATGCTGATTGAGCTCTACAGTCATTTTAGCTGCAGTTGTTCACTTTTTATACATAAGAATTTGCTTCAATACCCATCGGTCTCTTTCACTGAGCATATATTTCCGTTCACGATTTTGCTTTGCGAACGTGTCTGGCGCGTTGTTTGTATGCTGTCTTTTTAGACACCGTATCTTTAGAAATGCCTAAAAGTAGGGATGTTTCAGACGCGCGTGCTCCAGCTAGACGAGTTCCTACAATTTGGCCTCTTTAAAAATCTAAGAAGTCCGACATTTTAAGCTTTTGAAAGAAAAAAAATCAAAGACTTAAGAACTTTAATAAAACTACCACATACTACCAAAAAATTTAGATTTCTATTTAAAAAAAAAAAAAAACGGTAGCTATTATTATATTTTAATGCTTACGAAGCGCATTCTTTATTCACAGGTGTGTCCATTATTTTGATAACCACCTGTACGACACATCAATGCATTTTAACATGTTTCTAAAAGCTGATCTGTATTATATAATTGTACTGATATCTGAGGAGGGAGGATATGTGAACAAAATTTTAAATATAGAAAAATATATGACACAATCATTATATATATATATTTAAAAACTCATTTTTTTCCATAAATTTCATTTTATTTTCGAATTTAAGTTAGAATAAAATTTTATGGGTGTTTATTTCTTTATCATATTTGAAACTATTTTTCTATTCTTTCTTTTTGTTTTTACAGCAAGGGTGTTAGACTTCAGCGAAACCAAGCAGAGAAACAGCGGCGTGACAGATTGAATGGATATATTTCTGAACTAGCATCGTTAGTGCCCATGATAAAGAATTCAACAAAACCTGTAGATAAGGTCAGCGTTTTAAGACTAGCTGCTGCACATATGAGGCTCAATACCAGTAAGTTACGAATATTTTTTGAATGAAAAAAATATGTTGTTTTTACGACAAAATGTAATTTGTATATTGCTTCATAATCACGATAGCCAATTTTTAATGTGACCATATTTATATACTCATATTAATTCATATGATCATGAATAATCAAAATAATCATGATCATATGATGACCATGAGTATTTAACTTTTCTGCTACACTAGCTTTAAAACATGTTAATTGTATTTTTGAAGAAATTTTTGATATTGATTGAAAAGGTTAAATTATTTTTTAAAAGTTTTAATACTTGAGTATATGGTATGAAGTTTTTGTTTTCAATATCTCTTGCCGTGCCACGGCCGGGTGGCGTGTTTGATTTATCGCTAGTCTTCTGCACCCAATGTTGCGGGTTCGACCCCGGCCCAAGTCGATGAATTTTCGTGATGCAGAAAATTGATTGCGGCCATGTCGTATGATTATACGGCATGTAAAAGATCCCTGGAGTGTCTGTTTGGCTTGGGCGCTCTCGGCAAAAGTAAATCCTAGTACAGGTTCACATCGTCAGAGCTCAGGTGCCTCCCTCTGTAGAGGAAACTGGGCGCCAAATTACCTGCGGTGATTGGTATCCATCTACATGGCGCCGCACTAAAAGAGTGATACCAGCTCCTGGGGATGTACTAGGTCTGCAATGGTAAAAATACCAATCTGCAGCCCCATTGGATAAAATATCTCTTGTCTACGTCCATTTCAGAGTTAAATGCATCATTCCCATAAATGAAATCATCATTCATTGATGTATGGATTTAAGATGAATTTTTAAAAGAAGCTAATAGAGTTGTTTTCTTTTTTTAAAAAAAATAATTAGGCCAATTTCTAGTTAATGGGCGTTTGGTCAGCTTTTAATTGGGCGATTTTTTAAGGTGATGTTGGTCTCGTACTGGCGAATCTGTTTCCTGTATATTTTTTTATGATGTGTCTTCTTTTCTAAAGTTGAAATCTCTCTAAAGTCACTCTGTTTTATTGCATTGTTTTTATTACTATTATGTTTTGCAGATTATAACTGTAATCTAACCTCACTTACATTTGAAATTTTCTATTATTATTCCTCAATTTCGTAAATACATTTTTAATGTCAATAAAAGGTATTTATTATTCAGATAGATTTTTGTTAATTAAAATTAGACGATATTTTTGTGAAAAATATATTAGCTTTTTTTTAATTAAAGTGTTCTTAATATTTTATTTTTTTTAAATCTATAAAATATTCAAATTGAATTCATTTTTAACAATAAAAATTATATATTAGGTATGCCTAAATAATGCCAATTATTGTTTTAAAAAGTGAAATTTAGTTGGATTTGAGATAATTGATGGAAAGATGTATTAGCCAGTAAATCAGCCGAACCGTCTTCTTATCAGCTGAACTAGAAAAGAATTTTTCAGTGTCAATTACAAGACACTTCTATTTTTATATTTGCTGCAACTCACGGGAGAGGAGTTGTTGCGAACTCTACGGATGAAATTTTCTTGTTGAAGAACTAACCAAACAAGACTTAAAACGGATGAATTTTCCTGACATTAGCGTAATTATGATATAGTTACGACCAAGAAGGAAAATTAAAGGATTGAGGAAAATGATTCTCTCGGCATTTGGGGTGGCACACATGACGGATTTTTTCTTCACGGAGAATATTTACCCTCGTCGCTTAAAAAAATCTTAATGTTTATACAGAGCGAGAAAAAAAAATGCCGCCTTCGTACGTACACGCAATGTAGAGTTTTACCTCAAATCAACGAATAAGAATTTTTTAAAAATATTTTTACTTAAGTTATGGTGTAATTTTAAAATTCATATATGATTTTGTTAAACTCATTCTTTCACCACAGTATTCCTATTAACACAATTTGAAAAACTATCATAAAGTAATTTTGCACTTTTTTCCCTTCCTGTAGTAAAATTTTCAGAATGCTTATTTTGACTTAAATTTTTAACAACATTCCAGAGAAATACAGAGTTTATTGGTGACGGACTGGTAATTTTTTTAACTGTGATGAAGATTTCAAGTGGTGAGGACGACACCTGAGCTGGCATCTCCTTTTTCAAACATCCACATTGCACTGTTGTAAGGATTTTGAGCGTCGATACATTTAACGTGCAGTAGCGGATTTTTATGGTGGACTGTTTATGGCGGATTTTCAATGGTATCAGGAATCAAACCCATGATCCGACAACGCCATCCACTATTTGACGGTCATGACCACTCGACTTTTACAATGCCAAAAATAATTCTTTAAATTTGAGAACTTCTTACATTTTAAAATTAACTAAGTAATCGATATTTTTATTTTGTAAGGAAAATAAGTAATACAATTTTAAGTAACATTCTCCTCAAGATAAATAAAAATCTAAAAATAAAATCTATTTTATAAATTATTATTAAAATCAAAGTGCGTATTCTTTATATAAAAAAAAGTAAACCTCAAATTTCTTTGAAATACAATGGTCTCTTTCTTAAGACGAAACTTATTTCGAGCGATTGTGTTTAGAATCACGTAAATATTGTTACATACAGTCACTACATATTGAATAATAATCCAGTATATATATTTTTGTTCGATCATGCAAGGTATGCAGGAAACTCACATGCAGCAGAAAATAAGGAACATCAACTACACGCGTCTTTTCTATTTGTAGAGAAAGATGAAATGGGTTAAAATGGTTGGCAAGAGTACAGTAGAACGTCATTTATCCGAACGTTTATTATCCGGAGCGTTAAATATCCGGACCAAAGTCCGGATAAGTTTTCGAACCGTATAATAATCAACAGTTGTTTCGCGTAAGACCAAAGGTGAAGGGAAAACCCAAGGTGAGGCATATTTGGAAAATTTCAGTTGCGTGATTTGGTAAACATCTGCGTGGAATATTAGGTCAGTTTGTTTCCAAGCAAGGGGGTGTATACGCGCTCTTTTGTTGAGTTTTGTTGATGCAGAAACCTGGAGGGCATGCAATGCAGAAGACTGGATTTCAAATGCTAAATGATGACGAGATTGTGATTTCCGTGCAAGAAGAATCCGACCCTGTCGACGATGAAATGGATGAAGACAGGTACAACAACAACGAAAGTAGCAAGGGTTCATCAAATGCTGACGCTTCTGCTGCGTTAGCGACACCTATGGAGTGGTACTAGCAACAATCAAAGTGCTGTCCTACTCAACTACTGCTGCTAAAAAGAATCAGAGACCTTGCAGCGAAAAAATAAAGGTGTACAATGGTACAGCGAAAAATAGTGATTATTTCCACAATAAAGATAAAATTGCTATATTTTGCTTTTCTTTCCAAGTACGTTTCCCGTATGTGATGATTTTCAATATTCGTATAGTGTCCGGTTTCATTTTCTGCATGGATCGCATTCGGTTTTCGGTAATCCGAACAGTGTCCGGTCCCAATTGGTTCCGATAAACTACGTTCTACTGTAGTCGTTTCCATAAGGAAACTTTACCTCCTATCATGATGGTTTGATTTTCCTGGTTATAGCTTTCACTTAACCCATTATTGCATTCAGAGGTTAGTTATACGAATAAAGTTAACCTAGAGCAATAGAAATTGTGTGTGTGAGTGAGTATTTATTGAAGAGATAAATTCTTTAAATTATGAAAGAAAAATATTTTTTTTAACATTTATAAACCCCGTGCACCACGCAATGTATAACACGGGGGGCATACAACACAGACAGAAGAAAGGATTACAACACAAACATCCATGCCTTCTCCGGGATTCGAACCCAGTCCTTACGGCACCGCAGTCAGCTTCACTGACCACTATACCGGATGGGCGGCAAAGAAAAATATTGCGAGTCGTTTTTTTTGTGGAACAGTTGATCCATTTGTCATGTGGCTCCATCTGTTGAGTCAAAAAGTAAATAGTTATTTGTGACGTTGCAAAAACGAACGTAAATTAACATGAGTTAAAGCCGTTTTCTGACTGAATAAACGCACTTTAAAACAGTATTGCCTTTGCAGTAGCATGATGTAAAACCCTAGATGGTCTGAGCTCTGCCAAATAAAAATAGTACATAATGGGCGAAATTTGTGTGTCGTTTTAATCACATCATGAACTGCAATCACGTGTTTACAGCCAATCTGTTAATATGTTTCGCTGTTGCCAATGTTTGCTTTTCACAGAAACGTTCTTTTGAAAAATACATATTTGTAAACAATAATAACACAAAATGATAAACCAAAGGCACTTGATTAAAACTTTTTGAAGAATCTTAATATTCGAACATTTTTATCAAATCTGAAATTTATCTGAATTTTACAAACTGGGAGAACACGTGATTTTTTTATCATGTGACCGTCATAAATTTAGTCCTTTTCTTGAACCTTCCGATAATCGTAATCAAAAATTTCAATTTTTTCACCACATTAAAATAAATTTGATATTTCACAATATTTTGTTAAAGTATTTATGTGAAACCATATAATTTTCTTTTCCTAAATTGTTGCATTTTCTCTGAAGGAAAGAATATCTGAACTTCTGGCTACTTAAAATAATAATATTCGAAAACACTTCGTGGTATTCGTAGATATTGTGACAATAGAGAAAATATATCACTGTTCGATTTGCATACTGGTCTACTGATGTAACTACTGCATTAAAATGGCCAGTTTTGGAACTGGTGCGTCAGAAAGGGGAAATGAACTTTATCTTCCAATTCGCAATCTTTTCAACTCTCACGATAGCAATAGCTTGCTCCTTCCCTGAGAAGTTTACTAATTCCTTTAACTTTTTTTTTTTTTTGCTTTTTTTATGTAACAATGATAAATACTATTTCTCTTATTAAATCTCTCACATTTAAGGCAGGTCTTACATCCCAATGAACGGATCAGGGACGTCTTAAGGCACGGGCCAAGTGGATGAGGGCCTCATCCTCGATGGGGGCCTCGTTTTGTTCTCGACTCTTGTCTTAATAAGATCACGATCCGGATAATTTTATTGGTAAAATATTATTCCCATACATAGTATCCGAAAAACAGGGAATTTCAAACTGCATGCCAACTGGCAAAAGTGGTAGGACTGTATTATCATGTGATGAGCGTTTTTTATATCTAAGCCTAGACCTAATACCATAAACAATCATTCAACTGATTTAGTAGAAATGCGGCCATGAGTCGAACTGGTTTGCGATTAGGTTTTTGAGATGGTAAGTTGTGCACATTTATTTGTTTCAAATTACCATTTGAACGAGAATTTGACAATGCATGCTATATTCTGTCCACTTTTAAAGATCTCAGGTTGGGTCTACTTTTGAATAGGGGCCCAGGGCCTCAAAAAATCTCAAGATCTCTCTGGGCCCAGGGCCTCAAAGGGTCTTAAGACGTCCTTGGAACGGATATAAAATTATTTTCATTTGTTTAATAATTTTTTATTTTAGTAATCTTTAGTAGCCCGATAAATTTTAATCGTTGTTTTGTTCGATCATTCTACCTTAGAAATTCAGCTACTGTTGCGAAAATAACAGCCTTTCTTTGAGTAAGGCAGCATCGATCAAGTACTTTCGTTAATCCCTTGTTTATTCGTTTTTTTATGTGTTTCAGATCTGAGTATCAAAGTTTTCCTCTAGAAAAGTCTGGGTAACTGTTTATAAAGGACTAGATTGATTGCAAATATCCTGGACAACTGATGTTTTTTTTTTTTATGAACCCGTGTAATAACCAGCGATCCACTGCCGATTTAAACTCATTTCGGGCCCTGGGCCCAGAAGATTTACAGGCCCCTTTTGCACCGGCAATTCGAAATTTATAACTAGAAATTCTGAAGTTCAGCTAATCCGGGCCCTGGGTCCCTGGGTGCCCGCCTCAAGCGCCCAATGGATAAACTGGTACTGCAGCGATCTCAAAACTACAATGAGCCTTAATCAATCTATTTTCATACACGCTGACTCTCAACAATACCCTTAAATAATAATTGGGCATCACATTCTGCCCCTGCTTTTATTAATTCAGTAAAAAGTTTCTGTCTTTTATAAATTCCAAAGCATTAATATGAGTAGTGTCTAAATTACTTAAATCTAATACAAACGTTCATGTTCTTCATGTGTTTCTGGCGGGCATATTTTTTTAAAGATTGAGCTTTCAAGTGTACTACTTTTCTACGATGAGGTTAGTGACGTAACGTACACCCCCGCATTGCGGGGGGAAGGGTTCTAGGGGGCTCAAAACCTGACTTTGCAAGGGGGGGGGGGCTAATGTTCTCCGTTACGCCATTGGATGAGGTGTCGTTCTTGTTTTAATCCATGCCTTTCTCTCGAGAACGACAAATACGATCACTACTAAAAAACTTTTTTTCGGGTATAGTTATTAGGTTCCTGTGATGTATAAAATAACAGATAGTATTTGCTGTGGTAAATGGGAGTTTGCTTCTGATAATTTCGTGAGATTTTTTACCAATTAAATACTTCAATCTACACTTCTCAATTTAGAAGCCATAATTGTACTAGTATTTGACGCGGACATAGAGGTACTATAGAGCTAGTGCTCATTATGGACAAGTTCTAACGTAAAGCTTGCTATGGGGCGCTGCAGTCATTAGTACCCTTTTCTTCCAGTTATAGCAAAGTCCCATTACTTTGAGCTAAAAAATTAACAAGGTATTTTCGAAAAGATACTGAAATAAATAATATAAAATCCTGAATTTGAAATCTACAGATCATCTTCTATGCATATTGTTAAAAAATGTTTCAAAAACATGCATTAGAAGTTTGAAAAACTTATTTAAAATTTCGATGCTTTCCCCAGGTCCTATCCTAGGGTGTCAGCCGCCAGCATGCGGAGATCTAATGTGCCGCCCCGCTAGAGAATTTTCATATTTTGGCTAATACTTATATATTTACTGACGATTACTTATTATAATGCTTGAAAATTTAATTTTTTAATGTTTTAATGTTTATATATTGAGGTTATAAACTCATCTATCTGTATAAGAGTAAAAAGTAAAATATTAATAAAAATGCAAACATTTGAATTACAAAACTTTATTTTTTTGGTCAGCTAATGGGTTATGATCGCGACAAAATACTTTAACAAAATAATAAACAAACAAAATTATTACCTTTGAAATAAAAATAGACATTTTATAATTAGAAAAGCAAAACAACAACATTTACTCAGAAAATATAATCTAATAAAAAGTTCTAAAGCATAAATCTCGTGAAACGAAAAGTATATAAATCAGTCCTTCTACAAAGACTACTTAATAATTAATTATAAAATAACTTCTGGATTTCTGAGAAGCAAATTCGTTAATAATTTTGGTGAAATCAATTTTCTCAGAGATTTCTGATTCAATAATGTGGTTATATCTGAAAGCCTTTCTTGTGTAGGTTTTCTAAGAACTACTTGAAGAAATTCTTAAGGGAACCAGGACATGCTCGGAAGTGTAAAATGCCAAAATTAAGACCCTTTGTTTATGAGATATATCTTTTAAAATTTTCAATAGAGCTTAGATATTTTAAGTTCTTAATAAAGATAATTTAATTATTCTGTAGAACTACAAAAATAACTTTTTAGTTCAAACGTTTTTTTTTCCTACTTAATTTAAGTAATACATAATTTTTGAGAACTCATAATACATACTTATGTTTAGGTACCATTTTTTAAAAAAGTATCTTTTTTTATGCAAAATATTTTTACACATATATAAAACAATACACAAAAGACAGTGAACTTATTTTTTTAATGAAAATTTAGTATAGTTTCTTTAAAAAAATTATAAAACTTTGAAATTTGGAAAATTTTTATTTTTTTTTGCTTTTTTTATGCATAAGACTATTTTTAAAAATTTAGGCACTATTTTAATAGAAAAAAATTAGGTTCACTATATGCATAGGCATCTTGTATAGAAGCATAAAAAATCTGGAATCTTATAGTGCAATAGTTTTTTTTTTTTAAATGTACCTAACTGCAAAAAAAATATACTTTTGAGAAAAAGTGAAAGAACTAAGGGTCAAAAGGGGCGTGGTCATTTGTTTGCATTTTTATTTTTCATATTTTAGGGCTATTTTATCAACAAACATATAAGTTTTATACATTTTTAGGTTCAGAAAAATATGCACTATTTTTTAGAATTAAAATTGAAAAATCGATTTTTTTAAAGCATATGATGTCCTGGTTCCCTTAAATATATACCTTACCATTAGTATTGCTCACTCATCTAATAAAAAAGTTTATTTGTTCTGTGTGACTAATATCTGGTGTAGAGTCAAGAATTATAGTGTATTATTTTGCTTTTTTGACAATGCTTGTTATCTCATTACGAATAGATTCGACTAAAATGGCAATTATTTCATTTTGAAAATGCTACCCAAAAGACCGTGGAATACGCGTTTTGTTATTTCTGCATTTACTGACATTGTTGAGGTGTTCTGAAATACCTGGATCAATTCTAAACTGTCTTTAAACAATTACTATTATCTCAAGTTCGTACTAGTTCCTCTAAATGCCACATTTTGACTGACTTAAAATTGTACTTCAACAATCATTCTTTCAATGATGGCGCGCTATCGCTTTTTTTCTCTCGATTGTATATATTTTGTTGTTCCGTGTCAATGGTACAATTTTATTCCTGCCTTGTATTTATTTCGCACCACGATCTTATACAGTTTACGTGTTTTAGAGTATATATTTTCATGATTATTATTATAATTATAAAATATATTATGTTTCTTATTCCAATAAAAATCTATCTTTTAGCTTCCTCAAAAAATGTCATTTCGGGATATTTTCGACAGTATTTAAATATTAACACACGCATGCAATCTTATTTCAAAATAAATTTATAATAATTCTACCAAATTTATCTCTCTTTTAATTAAAAAAGAAATTAAGCATTGGAATAACTAACCTATTATTAGCCTAATTCCCAAACTTTAAATATTCCTAAAGAATTTTTAAGAAATACATATTCGATTAGTAATAACGCAATTACTTATAATATATTTATAATTACAACATAATATTTCTTAATTTCTCTTGATGTGTAAAAAGAGAGAGAGAGAGAGGAACCATCTAAAAACACATGTTATATTGATTTAGCATGATGATTCAGTAAAAAAAAATTTACAATAAACAAGACAAATAAACCGCATTTTTTTAATACTGGGAACAGTAATAAAGGATGTGCATGTCTCGTTCTGGAAATGGAAGCTGTCTTTTGAAAAAAATTGAGCATCAATTAATATTATTTCGATTTAAGGCAATATGGTACCATCTTCACAATTTTTTTTTTATTTTTGATATTTGATATTTGGTTTTAATTGTATTTTATAAAGGTTAATATTTAATAATAATTTCATACAAATGTTTTAAATTTGTTGCAAAATGTTTGTAAAATTTAAATTTTTTGAACTGTTTTAAACATATTTTAAATTTTTAAGGCTTTTTTTTTTAAATATGTCTCTTTTTTTCAATTTTTTTCCCCAAGTACTTTATAATATACTACATAAAACTGTGTACGTGTTTTTTTCTGTTGCTGCTCTAAAAATTTTTACTAATTTTTTTTATAGTTAAACTTCCAAAAATTCTCAAAAAAACATTAATTTGGATTTTAAAATTTTTTAGAAAAAGTACTAAACATGTTAGAGCTAATTCCATGCATAGTTTTACAAAACATACATTTCAGAACATGTATAAAAAAATTTCAAACCCATACTTCAATTATCAAAAAAGCTTTAGGGTTTTGAATAACAGTATGTGTACAAAAATTCAACACGGAGAAATATGAGTTTGAAGTTTTCATTCCATGAATAGCAAGATATAATATTCGTCGAATAGTTTGAAACTTTTATGAAATGTTAATTAGCTTATTTAAAAATGCTTACCATGAAAAATTGCACAAATGTAGAACAATTAAACAGTATACTGCCGTAATGAATATATAGAAGAAAACGAATAAAAGATCAATATTTCATAAAACTTTATCTTAATAATTATAAAAAAAAATAAATACTCACTCTTCAGAGCTAATTCCATGCTCAGAGCTAATACACAACATGTACAAAAGATGTTTATGCCTTTATTTTTTATTTCCATGATTTTAAAAGCCTTCGCTTGTTAAATATTGTACACAAATGAAAGCAAAATCAAATAACAATTTATAAGTAAAATATATCAAAATCTAAGAACTGCATATGTGCATTTGTTTAAATAAATATCTTAAAATATTTTAATAATAAAAGTGTTGAATTTCACACAAATGGGATATATATATATATATATATATATATATATATATATATATGTGGGAATCTAACCAAAATCTTCCGAAAAAGTTAGATTCTTCAGATTGCGGGGTTTTTATTTGGCGGGGTGTCTTGTCTAGAAGGTTTTTAGGATGTACGGGTTAACTTTGAGAAATAGATTAGATAATATAGATTAAAGAAACTAAATAATTTATTATGAACTATAGGAGAGTATTTACACGGGGAATATTTTACAGAAAGGAAATTAAGAACATGCAGGCATTTAAAAATATAGGAACATTAATATAGGAAGGACAGATAATTCAGTTTAGGAGGACGTTAAAGATTAAATAAATCTCATTATTGGATGTGTAGGTGACTTACCGCCAGTTGTGGCGAAAGGAGCGCGGACGCGCTGATACGATGCTTACTAGTCTATAGTTAGAGGGCCTCTGATGAAACCAAAACGAGTCAGCTTTCTAATAAGCACGCTAGATGGCGTTGCTATGGAATGCTTTTTTGACTAACATTGCCGTCCTTTGCAAAGGGATAATCTAACCTTTTACAAAAAAAAAGAGAAAGTTCTATGGGATATCCTACAATATCACCCTCCTCTGACAGAGCTGGTCTCTCAGCTCTTACAGAGTGTTAAGAGCTAAATTACTTGCTAAAGAGAGGGCTAAATTAGATTCAGTATAACCGTTTATTTTGTGATTTATGAATGTTTATGCAATAACCATAAAAAATATTGTTCTTAAAATAATAAATTTTTACAGATGAAAAGATGTATACCCAATATTCACATTTCCGGACCTAAAATAAAACATATAAAAATACCAAAATATTCTATATTACGACCTACAATTACTAAATACTAAATCACAAAAAAAAAATCCTTCGAATAGGTCGAAAGGTAAAGAATGATATGAAAATATAATGGTTACAAACGAATATAATATGATTATTGGAAACGAGTGTTACTATATCATAGCAATTAATTTCTCGAAAAAGTATATAATATGAGAAAGATTAAATATAATAACTAATATTCAAAATTTAATTTGTATAAAAATGCTTCATTAAATCAGCTGAAGTGGTGGTGGAGTTCGGTCCTTCGTGCTGACCAACTTTTTCCACTTCATATCTGTCTCTAGAGTTCGCTTTAGTTATTTTATAAGAACCTAAGAATTTTGGTCTTAGTTTTAGTCCAGTTCCAAATTGAGTCCTTTGGATGGCTACTAGATCACCATCTTTGTATATAGGAGCTCGCTTTCTTCTTTTGTTGTATGTCTTTCGGTTCTCAGATTGTATGATTTCTATGTTCTTTTTGGCGTCATTCCTTAGAAATTCACGCTGTTCTTGTAGTTCTTCCGTCATTTCTTCTAGCAGTAGGTCTTTGATTCGAATGTCTTCCTTGTTTCGCATTTTGGTTCCTACTAAAAGTTCGAATGGTGTCCATTTCGTGCTTCGACATATAGTACTGTTTAGTATTCTTTGTAATCTGTCGACATATTTGTACCATTTCGTTGAGTCGTCTAACGATAGCTTGGTAAGGACTGGAATCAAAGTTCGGTGAATTCGTTCAACTTGACCGTTTCCTCTGGGAATGCCGGTTGCTATTTGTAGGTCTTGAATGTTTTCTTCAATACAGTAGTCGTTAAATAATTTTGAAGCGAACGCTGAACCTCTGTTGGTGATGATTCTTACAGGATTGCCAAAGGTTTTTTGTTGTAGTTTTAACTTTTCCAAGGCATTTTCAGCGGATACAGTTTTGATGGTATATAACCAAGTAAATTTGGTAAATGCGTCTACTATGGTGAAAATGTGTTGATAACTTTTATTCGTGGAGGGTAAAGGGCCAATGAAGTCAATATGGTACGTACTTAGTGGGATGTTTTCTTTGGAAATAGGATTTAAAAATCCTTCCTTTTTGCCTGTTTTCTTATTAGCTAAGATACATGCGACACAATTAACTATTACTTTTTTAACGACGTTGGTTAAATTTGGAATAAAAAATTCTTGTTTAACAATTTCTTCTGTTTTCGCTACTGAGAAGTGACCATTTTCGTGAATCTTTTCCATTGCTTTAAAAGTTACGATTAATTCTCGACCATTTAAGTATTTGCTCTGGACATCCTGTAGGTGGAAAGAATGTCCTTTGTGACCCACTCGGGATGGGGAGAAAGTTACAGAAGAAAATAACAAATCAAATTTCATGTTTTAGCGAAAAATGAAAAACATGTGTAACGCCTGCATTTTCTATTGGTTGGTCAACGCACCAACTGAAAATATTGTAAACATCATATTCATCGGAATGGCAACGGTGTAAAAGTTTCGATTTGCCCTAAAGAAAGTAAATAAACACCGAATACACATGTTAACCTGCTGATAAGTTCCTTTCTTAATCACTTAATAACACTGCAAAACCATAATTGTAAGCGAGAAATTTATTCACGCTTCATATGATATCTGCTTCCATTATTGAGTCTAAAGCATTGGGAAATAAATAAGCTAAATGCACCAATTTGGCATAAAGAAATATGCTGTGAGAATTTAATGGGTATATAGGTACCTGAATATATATTTTTAATGAAGCTGGAATATTCATTTTAATGTATGAAAAAAATGTGTAACAAAATAAATTTTAATTGTATTTCAATTTTTTAAAATTTTACATAGCGTTAATTTAATTTTTATTTGCTGAATAGTGCCTCTTTCATTTCTTTCTCTTTTTTTTTTTCATTTTATAGGTTGTTTGAATCCAAAGAATTTTAAAAGTAAATTTCAATCTCTGCCACCATCAGTTGTATCAAGTTTAGAAGTAATTGAAAAGGTAACACACAATTCTGAATTATTTCTTTAATCTTTAGTGAGAGAGATACATATATTAGATTTAAATCAAATTAAAGGCTCAAGTGTAGTATGGGGGGGGGGCTTTGAATTTGGCGATTTTTATATAGATATTATTGGTGAGATAACGAATTCATTCTAGCTTCCGGACACCTATTGCTAAGTGAAATAGCTTGGTGATCGATTTTGATCGCCAAAAGTAATTGACATCGCCAAGCCCCCCCCCCCATACCACACTTTAACCTATATTTTTATTATTAAAATTTTTAGAACTTGAAGCTGTAGACTTTGAAATTAAACCACGGGTATTCTTATTATTCTTTTAACAAATAAACATAACATAACCTACTATTAAAATGAGTTTTTCAGGAATTGTGTGTAAAAACTTTCTTTTATGATAAACTTCAATTATATCAAATTTTAACTTACTCGGTATTAATACAATAGATTTGTTTTGTAAAGATTTGATTTCTGATCAAAAATTTTTTTTAGAGTGATTATATCTGATTTTATTCTAGTTAAGTATAAATGAATGCTGGGAGATTTCAAAACTTTACTTTGCAAAGTGTAATTAATGTATTTATTCAAGATATACACTGTAAGAGGTAATATACACATGTTATGAAAAACGGTTTATAATTTATATTTTACTGATGGGGGGGGGGCATAATTTCAGTTGCTGTTAGTAGTGTCTGGAATAATGTGTTTATATGAACAAAGTAGGATATGCTGCTTTCAGTCATATCTTTGCAGCATGGCAATACAGCAGCGAAAAACATTTAGTATCATGAAGTAAGTGTTATCATTGTTCAGTGCCATTTTTGAACAAATTGCAAACAGAGAGTGCCAGATGATTAGGCAATTCATCATAGGGGTTTGCAATTTCAATTAAGAAAAGTACATTTCTAGGAAAAAGCGAAATGTCCTTTTGTGAGAGAACATTTATTGCTGCATATTTACAACAACTCTATGATAAACTCTCAACTCTACATATCCAGCTGGTTGTTTACTGGTTTAGAGAGTCCTTAGGAAATGTTTTTGTATCAATTATAAGGATTTGATGAAATCTTTACCTAATGAAATCTTTCATGACAGTAATCACTTCGTGCTATACTTCTGATGTTGATTGAAGATGTTGAATTTTATAAAAAGTTATCATTTAGTGACGAATTAATGTTTCACATTTATGGATTAATGAATAAACATTATGTAATGATTAGGGATACTGAACATTCACATGTGACTATGTAATACATATGTGATCCTCTGTGGTTATTTTTTTTTTTTTTTTTGTGCCTTATCTCATGAAAAGATTTTTGGACCATTCTTTTCTGCCAAAACATCACTCTGATGGGAATTACATAGTTCAGTATGCTCCATTTACACAACTTCTGCCACAGGTACAAGGCAACCTGCTTAGCTTTTTCCTGCAACAGAATGTTGCACCACCACATTTTCTGACCAAAGTGCAGAACCTTTGCAATAACGCTTACTACAACAATGGATTGATGGCACATATGCCCTGGATAAAGTACTGTGATTTTGGACACCACAATCCCAACATCTTGACCCGTGCAATTTGTGTATGTGAGAGAAAGGAACATGCAATCTTCCATTACGTGTGCCCCTAGCAATTTTTTTAAATAATCATTATATATCTTCATGCCTAATAATTGGAATAAAATCTTGTAGAATTTCTAAAGGAACAAAAGATTTTAAGAGAAAAAATTATGGTATGAAGTATATTATATCATACACATTTTTGGTTAGTAATAATGGAAGAAAACATTCCTTTTCCTTGTATATTTGTTTTGAATATGTTGTGTGATTTAAATTATATGGAATATATAAAGAACCTATACTCACTCTTCATTTTGTTCTTTTGCTGCATTTATCATGCTACATTTATTATTTAAATGCTGTGTTAAAAATTAATTTTGTTCAAATTCTTTGGTAGTAAGTAAATTTCTAAAATCATTGTATAATTTGAAATAAGCTTTAGTGTGTGTTTGTTTTATTAGGTTATTTTAAGCAGAAATGTTTTAGTTTTCAGTTAATAAAAGTCAAGTAAAAGGGAGAACATTGTTATAATAAAAAATAGGATTTTTAATTTGGATTAGTGTATGAATAAATGCAGAGCTTATTCAATTCTGAATATTTCGTGTATTCCACTTTTGCAACACTTTGTGTATAACACTTTTACAAGGTTTTTAAAATGCATTTAATCCTGATTTAAAATCTTCCTTGTTAGTTTTTGAAAAGCCTTAAAATGCAATTATTTGCTACTAAAGAAAAGTACTTATTTCAGTGGTAGAGCTTTCAACTTATATTTCTTTCTTAACTCTGTATAAATGCATATTAAATATAATTGAAAATTGATTTGAATTTAAGAATGAGACATTGCACTTTTATGTTACTTTTTTGTCATCCCCATTATTTGTATGGAGTATTTAGTCTCCAAAGTAGGGATGATTATTATGACTTATATTTTTGCTTGTCAACTTGTGCTTTTAAACGAATCAAAGAATTGATGTTTACTTTATGCAAAATTAAATATAATGACAGTGTTTAATAAAAAATTGTCACTTAGTTTTAATCTTATGAGATTATTTCCTGATTTCAGTTTCTATTCGGAATTATTGTTTAAATGTATTGTTTTACAAAAATGAATATTAAAGTATATGTACATCTGTATTAAGAAGAAAATCATTGTTTCATTATCGTTTTTTTTAGAGTGTAGGAGGCTTTATTGTCGTAACTACGTTTTCTGGAACTATTGTTTTTTGTTCAAAATCTGTGGAAGATTTTCTTGGTTACCAAAATGTAAGTATATTGTTTGTTGTATAATTTTAATGGTGTGATAACAATTTCATTTTCTCTAAACTTTTGGATTTCTGTAAAAAATGCTAATAATACTATATATCATAAAGAACTAACTTTTTAAAAAGTAATCGTGGATAGTTAAACTTGTATTGTTAAAATAAAATGCATTCAATAAAGTTAGTTGGGAAAAGGTAGCATCTAAAATGTATTGTAATGCAATTTTTCCAATCCTCAGCATAAAAATGAGTAACAAAAAGAAAAAACATTTTTCTTTTCTATTTATGCATTTTTTCAAAGTTTTTATTGGTGTTTAAAAACATTTAATTTAGAACTACAAAAGAATAAAATAAAAAAAATCCAATGAGACCCTAAATATATGTATCTGTAAAATTAATGTGGCCTGAATGGTGAATGCTACACTTATCTGACATCTAGAATAGCCTCTTTGTACACTAAAATAGCAATTAGGCAATGGAGCAAAAAGACTTAATGTATGTGTAGAAGGTTTCCACTGAAATATTTTGCCATGAAAATAGCAAAGCATTACATAACTCATGGAAATTCTGCAGTTGACGGTATTGTTGTCCAATATGCCGATCCTAATGTTCCTACTGATTTGGGAAATTGGGTGACCATGGCAGTAAGTGGAAGTAATCTTCATGCTTATTAAACCACTCAAGAAAATCTTTGACGTATGGCAGAGATGGGAACCTTATTACCATTAGAGGCCTCATGTAAATTAGGTAGTAATAAAGGAGGCTGCTTAGGTTGTTGTACCAATAAATGCGAATGCTATCAAGTTATTATAGTTTTTCTATATTTTTAAATATTTGGTGCATTGTATAGAAGTATTACAAAAAAAAAATTTAATTAAAAATTTATTTATAAATTATTTGACATAAAATAATACAATATAAAATATTTTTGTATTTACGTAAGGGGTAAAAACTTGTTATAACATTAATCATTAATTATTTTTTTGTAAAATTATTTATATATATAAACACACACACTCATTACCAAAAAATTATAGTATTACATTATAAACCGACATAGCGACAATTCCTAAAATAATTTTTAAATCTGATGGAAAATTTTAAAGTTATATATAGTGAGAGATTTTTGCATTTTTGTCTTACCTGAAAGTAATTAAATATTTGGGTCAAGCTTTGTAATGTGACACCTAAATTGATTGTCTAAATGAGCATCTGTAATTTGTGTTCTCAAACTTGTTTTAAATTTTGTCATGAAAGAAAATGTTGACTTGCAGCAGAAAGTACTTCCAAAGCAGGAAAGTAAACAGCTTGCAGGATCTCATAAGCATGGATATTCAAGAACATTTTTCCAGATCTCCACTGAATTCTTTTTAGCGTCAAAATGGGCTTTGATGATACTATCAGGGCTGGATCGTGACCTTTGGGGGTCATGGGCTAACAATATCTTGGGGCCCCCAAATAATTAAAAAATTTGCCATTTTCTTAAAAAAAAATTTTTTTTTGTACAGAAAAATTGTAAATATACGTAACTTGAGGTTTTTTTTTTATTTCAAACAATTTAAATACATTATAAAAAAATAACATAATTTACAAACAAAAAAAAACTTTTCTACACTTTTGTGCTGCCAATTTTTTTTTTTTTTGCTCATCTCATTTTAAGTCTTTGGTGAGATCAGTATTAATAGAAAGAAGTGATAAACAATTAAGCTTTGTGTTTGTCATTGTTGTCTTTATTTGACATTTTAGAGAATGCACGCTCTGCTTCGCAACTAGCAATAGGGAGCATTAGAAAAATATTTAAAACTAGCTTTTACCCGTGGCTCCACTTGCGTTAATGTCTTTAAATAACTGTCAAAGTCGTAATCATTTTCATTAGAAAGTTAATAATATAATATGGTAATTTTTTATTGCTTGACTGGAACCAATAAAATTTTAAAATTCTAAAATTGAGCTTAGTTTAAAAAACTGAAAACGTAATTTATAATAATAATTAACAACAAATATTCAATAACTTAAACTATTAATATTTTTAAAAATCGAAAGTATCTACGTTTAATATATAATTCCTTTTTTAAAGACCTCAAAATAGAATATTATTCTAAGATGCTACTGTATACCATATTATATGTTCTTCCGTCAGTTGCAAATATGTGAAGATTTGGGCATGGGATACACCGATCAGGCTACATATAGTTGGCCATGGGAAAAACATTGCTTTTCCAAATGCACCCCTGCTACCTGAAATGTTAGCTTTGTTAACAGCAACAGTAAAACTGGAAATTGAACTTGTTTGAATTGAAATGGTAGGTCAGTGGGGATACTTGGAATTCGAAGTATGATAACACTATCCCTTTTCATGACATATATTCTATTATTGGCACCAAGTATATTTTGCATCAGTTTTGTGATCCAAAGCCTCGTTCCTTTACATAGTGAAGGAGCATAGAGATTTTGCATAACTGGTACATTTAGTTTTAATTGAAGTTTATGTGAGGGTACACCCAAAAGTTCAAGTGAATTTAAGAACTCTGTGGGATATGAAGCACTTAGTTCTTTATCCATGATTGTATTCATTGATAAATATTTCTTCAATTCTTCCCTCCCCCGCATGTCGTTTAAATTTTCAATGTTGATTTTATAGGCAATGTCATTGTTAGGCGCCAATATTGATCTTGCGCGCAACCACTGATCCCAATTTAAATTGTATTGCAAGCCCGTGTAAATTTGAGCAATAAGATTTACATCATTTTCTTCTACATTACAAAATTCTCTGAAAGTAAAAAATAACTTCCAGCATTTGCGTCCAAACATCCATAACCTATTTTCAATTGCGTCTCTGCATAATGTTCCGAATCTACGTCATTATGAAGATGCACTCTCACATTCGGTTTCAGACTGAATTTTTCAACTTTTCCCCCATAAGTTGTTCCCCATTGTTGCAATGCTGTAAAATCGTAGTTTAATTCTCAAGTAATTTCATTATCGAAGCCATTTACTTTGACACGTCTAGGGCTAATCATTCCAAAATCATGTAGCTTCTTCCTAACCATTCTGAAAACCTTTATTGCGTTTCATTGTAGATATTTTCATTGAAAGGCATATTTGGTTGTTTTGTGTCGCAAAATATCTTCCGTCATGTAGTCTTTGTACTTATTCGAAAATTTTTGAGGATTAGAAAGACCGAAGATGAAATATGTATTGCCTAAAGCTCCCTCCTCCTTCGGCGAGTGACATTGTATGGATGCCTCCATAGTATATCTTCAAAGTAATACCTCCTTGTAAAATATCTAGGTTCAGTATAAGTGAAAAATTTTGTCCAAAATATGAATATTGTATAATTAGGTTAAAAAAAATTCAAAATAATAAATACTTTCAAAACTAATCAAACTAATCAAAACTACTAAAGTAATCAAAACTTTTTATGAAATTGTCAATTAATATTATCACAGAATTTTCAATATCACGCGCGTTCAATTCGCTCTCTCTTTCTAAAACTTTATATCGTTTCCCTCTTTAAACACAGTGGGAGAAAATTTGCAATAAAACATCTGGGATTGTAGGAATAGAGAACTTCTTAACCAACTTGGCGATTTTTCTCAAAGTTTGACATTTAGCAAACGTAACGTAATAATCGTTAGATGTTTAATAAAAAACCATTTAAAAAATTGCTTTTTGTAAAGATGCTAAATTACACTTTGTTTCAGTTATTTGTTACAAATGTGAGAAAATGTTTATTAAAATTTCCATTATTGACCAAATGCATAATTTTGTGCCTACTTGGCAGGTAGTAAGCAACGTTAATGTTTTACCCGCATAGTTTCCGTTCCCGTAGGGATATGGAGATAAAATATATCTTATGTTACTCGCTGATAATGTAGCTTTCCATTGGTGAAAGAATTTTTTAAATCGGACCAGAAGTTCCCGAGATTAGCCGGAACAAACAGACAGACAGACAAAAATTTTAAAAATTGGTTTTTTGATATAAGTACCGTATATACTCTTAAATGCATTTAGTGAAAAGCTGCTAATTTGAAATTACAAACAGACACTTCAATTTTATTTATTTGTATTATTGACCAAATGCATAATTTTGCACCAACTTGGCGGGTAGTAAGCAACGTTAATGTTTTACCCGCATAGTTTCCGTTCCCGTAGGGATATGGAGATAAAATATATCTTATGTTACTCGCTGATAATGTAGCTTTCCATTGGTGAAAGAATTTTTAAAATCGGACCAGAAGTTCCCGAGATTAGCCGGAACAAACAGACAGACAAAAATTTTACAAATTGGTTTTTTGATATAAGTACCGTATATACTCTTAAATGCATTTAGTGAAAAGCTGCTAATTTGAAATTACAAACAGACACTTCAATTTTATTTATTTGTATAGATGGTATAGAAATTTGGAAAAACGTCAATAAGTTTCTTTTCAAAAATTAAATTGAACGTATCATTACAAGTATAGGACTCTAGCTCTTTAGATAAGTTTTGAACTGAATATCTTCATTTAGTAAATGTTGGTCTACGTCATGTGAATAGTAATCAATAATAGCGTGTTCACTCTCCAAGTCGACAATCTCCTTACTTTGATCTTGCTAATCCATCAAACATTTTAATTTCTTACTATATTCTACATGTACTCGATTTCTACTTAAATAAGGATTAGTTTATCTAACCAACAAGCGTGTCTCTTTTAAATTTTTCTGCCCCATGCACAGCTTTCTCTGTGGATTTATCTGCAAATTTCAAAATAACCTGCCTCTTGTTCACATTACTATATTCTGTTTCTACACTAGAACTTAATATTTTGGCTGTATCTTGGTACTCCTTTAGTTTTTTATCTGATTCACATTTCGTACATTACTTATAAAAGTTTTCATTGACATAATTAACTTATTCCTTTCACAGACATCCAAAACAGGAGTCTGTAATTTTTTGTTAACTGAATTAAATCTTTCTAAAATTTCTTCCCAAAATATAATTAAAATGGCAGTTTGGAGTTTTGTTAATTTTTAGTGCCTCTTTTCGAAAATCAATTTTCTCATTTTCTTTGTCTCTAAATGTCTTAATAATATTCATGATATTACTATAATTATCTTAAGGCTTCAACAGCATCATAGTGACACTTCAGAAATATCCCAAGTTTGTTGACAATTGTAGAGAAATAAAGCAAATTATTGGCCAGTGCGGCATCCAACATGTCTGCCTCCTGCAGATACAAAAACTTTTACACTAAGCTCCTTGGTGGAACTCACAGATCTCTCTTCGAGAGAAAAATAATGAAGTCCTTCAGAAAGCTTCCTCGGGAGTTTACCATATTATCTCTTTGCAAGGCAATCTCTGGAATCCAAATATCCACACTAAGCTCACTGGCAATGCTAAACAACCTCTCTCGTCGAGAGGTAATCCCCAACAAAATCAAATATCCACATTAAGCTCTGGTAGAGCTAAAAAGGACCTCTCTCATCAAGAGATAAACACCGAATCTCTCACTGGCTTTGAACTCGAGAAAGGCGCAGTACCCGAATCAGTCCACGTTGCCACCTAAAATTTCAGAATAGGTCTAGAGTGCATTACAAGGTCAAACAAAAAAAACTACTAATACTTTTTGAATAACAGTCAAGATCTTTCCAGTACTTGGCCATTTTTAAGCTTTTTAATGAAATGATAATTTGAAAATATCTCTTTTGTTCTTTGTATTCTCTTACCAATGCAGAATATATATTGTTTGGATCTTTATTTTTAAAATAACTAATTTCATGTGAAAGGATATAATCAATAAAATTATTACTTAGTGATTTAGGCCTCGAAACCAAGTCAACGTATTTCGTAAACTCAAACCCAACAATTTGTAAGCACTTTTTGGTCAGGGCATTACTGATGTCCTCTGGCTCAACAATATGTTTTTCAGAAGGCTATTGGTTATTGAGATCTTGCATATTTTCATCATTAATATTTGCTTGTTGTGTTTCTCCATTTTCTTTGGCTAAGTTCCTTTCCCTTTCGCTTGTAAATGTATCTGCGTTTGTTATATTCTTGTTCTGTTGTAAAAAAAATTTGATACATGTATTTTTTTCTTTTTTTTGATGTAACAATAATTTTCGTTTTTCTGCTCCACTTTTATATTTTCTGCATGAAATATTTATATTGCTAATTAAGGACCTGATTTTCCTGAAAATAAATTTAAAAGTTTAGTTCATAAAATTATGATAACACAACTGACTGGGCTTAATAAACTAAAAATATTCTAACAAATTTTTACAAAACAATATGGTATATTTCTGAAATAATTAAAAAAAGTACCTAGTTTATTTAAAAAAAATAATCATTGTCTATACTTGGTAAAACCTAAAACGCTGATTATTATTATTTTTTGACCCATCAGTTTTAAGGGGTTTTTATAAAAATAAACTTTAGAATTATACTTTAAACAAATATTCAAAACCCCACTTTAAACAAATATTGTTTTTCATTGTCATTCATTATTTTCTGTTGCTACGTATATTTTAAAAAAACCGATTTATGCGGGAAATCTCTCTAGTCGACCTAAAATGATTGCTATTTCTTTCCATCCTGTAGAAGTAAAGTTACTCATCGCAAATTTTAAGACAACATACATATTTATGGGAAATCCTGATGTTTTCAATCTTTGAAAAATTGAAAATGCAGAAAATACTTAATCATAACTTCAATATCTTCCTACCTAAATAATTTAGAAATGTGTGTATTGGTACTTATTTTACTTGAAGCTTGAATTAACAGGTACCTAAATATCTTTTAATTTCAGGTATTATGCACAGGACACATGATCAAATCAGTATATTGTAACTTAGAATTATTATTGCACAAAAGTAAATGACTGCAAAAATAGTGCCACTAAGTTTGTGTAAATGCTTGATGCTCATCAGTGCCATCCTGTGATAGATTTTCTGTCTATTAATTATTAATTTTCGTGTATTCGGTGGTAGGGCGGAAAATCAAAAGTAAATTACTCTTTTGCTCTTGAAAATAAAAATAAACTTTATATGGTATTTCGGGTATTTTATTTTTTATTTGTATTTTTTACTGGTTTATTATTTTAATACTATTTTGATTGTAAGCATTTTTTTCTGTATGTTATCTTCTACGAGGAACTGGGTCCCAGGGCTGCAACCCATTAAGCCCATACATAGATCTGACCCTGGATACTATCTTCCCCCAAAGCAGATAACTCCATTTTTAGTTATGTAGGAGTCGTGGATATATTTACAAAATGTGATTCAAATACCAGTTTCATAGCAGGAGTGTGCTCATCAAAATTGAAAACCTTTCATTATATTCTTCTATTAAAGAATCCAAGGCATCTACTTATTCATCAAATATTTTATTTATACATTTCTACTAGCTCTGGGAAGCGTTCAAAAGATATATCTGAACAAGAGAGCAATGATTTGAAAAATTTTTTCAAAATGCTAAGATCTTTGCCATATTTCATATAAATGCTTCATTTTACCTTGCAGGCAGATATTTAAATTGTTTTGTTTTGTCATGATACCAGACAAGAATCCACTGTTTCTGCAAAATGCTTCATCTGATAGAACACATAGTTTTCCTTGCTATCAGCAAAAGTTTAAAATTTGTTTTCATGAAGTTAAACTTTTATCAAAACTTGTCCTATTGATAGCCAACAAACTTATCAGTTTTTTCGGTGGATCAACTTTGTACATTTCCTTGTCTAAAGTTAGCATCTGCCAAAATTCATGATGACTCATTGCATTTACACAAATATAGTATGATTTTGCTGATGCAAAATGCAGTGAAATATTAGTTTTTTCAAGCTTAAGTTATCCTTTTTTAATAAAGCAATGAATCCTTCATTTTTACCCCTCATGTAAGGTGTGCCATCAGTCTGAACACTGACTTAATTACTTGAATTTAATTGCAATCAATGATACATTTCTCTGAAGTTTTTGAAAATGTCAACTTTACAGTTTTTCTAGTTAGTGTACTCAGTGCAAGAATTCTTCGTAGCATTGAAAATCGTTAGTTACAGTTCGAATGAAATATAAAACTTGTGCAAAGTCAGTTGTATCACAGTTCTTTCATTTAAAGCAGTAGTCTTCAAACTGTGTTCCACGAAACCCTGGGGTTCCACCAGGCATACTCGGGGTTCCACAAGTCACAATAAAAAAATCAAGAAGAAATAAATATGTATGCAAAATAGATTCGCATTCTCCATGAAGTTTGTATGGTTACGAGTATCTAAGGCTCATTTCCCCCTATTCATCAAACCTGAAAATTTTATTTATATATGATAACTTTATTTGCAACACTTTTTAAAAAAAGAATATTAAAACGTTTTATCTTTATTTATTCACTTCCTACTAGATTTTGAATAATCTATTGTTTACTATCTCAGGTTCTACAAGATAATTTTACACTCCTTAGTTAGCACAATGTTTTGCAAAACTAACTAGTTCTCTAATGGAAAGTGCACACATTTTTGCATTTGTGGGAAACAATACCTATAATCAAGGCAAGGAAATAACATATCAATAAAGTTGATGTGTTAAAATCAAAATTTAAGCAAGAACCGCTTCTAAATTTTATTTGCAAATTCATGCAAAATACACGGGATGTCTCACTCAGCTATAAACATTTAAATGCCATTCAGAACATTGTGTTTAAGTGAAATAGATTTCTCTTAGTAAGTGGCTACAAAAGTTAAGTAAAAAACAAATTAAACTCAGAATATGTAATGCGATTGCTTTTAATCTCAAAAGACCTAGACTTCAACAGTTTGTGTAAAAAATACTAGCATATATCCTAGTTACTAAATATAATGTATGGGTAGGTGACACTTAAATTACAAATTAATATAATTTTTAATTGCATTTACAAAAGTGTCTATAACATGTTAATCTACTTTAAATATTATTTTGAGATATATTCATCAAAGTATGTGTGTGGAGTGGAGTTCCATGAAAACACCTTCAAGTTCTAGGGGTTCTGTTGGCTGAAAAAGTTTGAAGACCACTGATCTAAAGCAATTTTTCTACGTTTAACATACCCACTGCTTAAACAATATATTCTTTTATTATTTCTCCATCACTAAATGGTTTTCCTCTTTTTCTAAGTAAATCTACTACAAGGTAGCTTTCAAAAGTTCCCGGACTGAACTTAAAACGTGAACGATTCTTGTAATAGATACATTTCTGTTTTACTGCATCCTTCCCCTTTTCTAAAAGTGTTTTGTCCCAAATCTCGTAGTCGGTGGCTTACTATGGTGTTGTATTTTGTAGGTGGATGCATTAAAGATTGGTGATTTAAAAATATGCCATTTGTTGAGCAGAGAATAAATATCAAATTTTGTGTTCGCTTGGGAAAGAGTGCTTCAGAGACTTACAAAATGTTTAGGCATGTGTACTGCAGTAATACATTATTGTGAACGCAAGCTCTTGAGTGGTATCAAAATTTCAGAGAAGACAGGGAGAGTGTCAAAAATGATGGCCGCTCTGGAAGTCCGCAGACTTCCCCGCTGCTGAGAACATCTAAAAGGTTTCCGTGGCAGTACATAAGAAGAGGCTTGTAACAATAGCCCAAAAAGAATGTTTGGATATCTGAGGCCACTTTTCAACCGATACTAGCTAAGAATTTTAACATGCATAGATTGTGTCAACATATCATTCCCCTCATGTTAAACGAAAACCAAAAGGCATTTCAAATGGAAATGATGAGATACTTAATCTCGACTGTTGTGACAAAGATCTTTTCCTACTTGGCAGAATTGTTACTGGAGACGAGAAAGGGTGTTTTTCATATGATCCACAGCCCAAGAGAGTATCAACAACTTGGAAATCTCCACAGAGGCAGAAATTTGACCAAGATCGCTGTAAGTGGAAGGTCATACTAGAAGTGTTCTACAATATCCAGAGCATTGTGCATTCAGAATTTATCCCTGACTCTATGTAGACATCCTGTGTGGTTTGAGTAAGTCGATCCAAAATAAGAGACCAAAATTGTCTATTGAGCAGTCAGTCATGGATGCTTTGTTTGACAATGCTCCTGCACACAGATCCCTCATTGTCCCTGGCTTTCTTCTAAAAGTGAAAAAAACTATTTTGCCATATCCTTTATATTCTCCTTCCCCCCTCCTCCCCCCTTTTGTGACTTAAACTTATTTCCTAAACTGGCATGTCACTTGCTGGTCATCGATTTCAGTCTGCAGAGGAAGTTAGAAGTGCATTGCAGGCTGAGTGAAAGGGCATGGTTAAAAATGCTTTGACGATCGTAACAGGCAATGGCAAAAGTGTGTTCTTGCTCAAGTGTCTTACATAGAAGGAGGATGTGTTTCAGCAATTTAATTAGTAATATTTTTCAAGTTATAGACTCAGTCCAGAAACTTTTGAATCCTACCTTGTATTTTGTAAGTAACATCAACTCCAGAGGTATTTTTCTTTACAAAAACTCTAAAAGATGCATGTTGATGATGTTTGTTTTTTAAAACAGCTTTTTGAGATTCATGCTAAGGTTCTTTTTTTTTTTATGAGTTTGATTAGTGTTTATTTGCATTTGCTTTTTCAATGTAACTAAAACTGTATTGAACACCAAACACACCATTTTATCTTTCCTTGATATAAAGAAAAAAAATCTAACCCCCACTTTACATTAGATGTTCTGTTTTCTTCCTTTAATTTATTTCTTTTATAATTTGACATACTGGAGAAAAAATGAATATTAAATAACTTTTCTATAAAAGTGTATACTTGCTAGGAATACAAAAAATAGTGTATTAGTAAAACCATGGAATAAATAAAACAATAATTAAATTTTCACAATGGCCATTTAGCAATACAAGATGGGTCTGTTACCTGCACATTTACAAGTTATATGTTACAAGCATTTTTCTTAGTACATAATTGTTGTATTTCTATCAACATAAACTTATAATAAAACACTTCATTAATAGTCAAATGCCATTTGCGCAGAAAAAATAATATGCTATAACAGACATGGATTATGTCACATCAATATTAGTAAGAAAATAGTTTTTGTATAGAGATCATAAAATGTAATTGTATTGTAATAATGTAATGTATTATGTATGGCATAATACATTACATTACATGGTAAAACCATGTTAAACCATTATGTATGGTAGTATTTCCCTATTGCAGCAGGTGGTGTTCTGACATTTGAAATGTACAACTGGATAGTCCCACAAGTAGCCATTGAAACATCTATCCATTCATTCATGCCATTCTTTATTTAATTCCATTGATTTGCAAAGTGTTATAATCTATATAATTCTATATTAATTATTACAAATGCCAGCTTTTATGAAAGCCACTCAAGAAACTCACAGAGGCTGCACGCTCCCCACCTCTCCATGTGGCAAAATCCAAATCCTAAATTAAATCACATTTTCGATAATGCATGTCTGTCTCATTTAGTGATTTTTATCTGAATCATTTTGAACTTCTCTATTTTGAGAGATTGATTTCATGGGGCAGTCTGTTTATAATTATGTACATAACAAGGAAACCTTATTTTTTGAAAAGAAAATTAATTCTGTCATTTCTCAATACAAGAAAGGTAAGTTTTCTTTTAAAGTGTATTATATATATATATATGTTGATATAATATTATTGAAAAACATATGTTTTAAATTAGTTCTTATTGTACCTATATGTGTCTATATTTATGCTTATCACATAAAATATATTAAGAATTTGCTTTAAAATATAATTTTACTAACCATTTACATGAAGCTGTATTATCCCTTGTATGTTCCTTAAGGAAAAAGATACAGTACACATACATACAAACACACAGAGACGTCTTAAGACGGGCCAACTGGGCCCAGGGCTTCTTCTCATTCTTAACTCAGCCTTAATAAGATCATAATTCGAGTAATTTCAACAATTAAATGATATTTCTGGTTATGATTCTCTGAAGAACTGGGAGTTTTGGACGATATATCAACTGGCTACATATAATGACCATCATTCACGTACAGGCCTAGGCCTACCACCATACACTATTATTACTCATTCAGTCAAAAAACGGCAGTCTGTCGAGCCTGTTTGTGTGATTGTAAATCCTGCACATTTATTTGTTTTGGGTTATTGTTTGTTCGAGTATTTGATAACGTATTATATGTACTCTGTCTATTTTTAATGATCATAGGTAGGGCATATATTTGTCCAGGGATCCAGGGCCTCAAGATGTCTTAAGACGTCTCTGCATACATACAGAGAGAGAATATGAATATTAATCTAAGAGAATTTAGCAAAATGCAAATTTTTAGAACTATACAAACATGGTTATATTTCAGACATAAATCTTATGTAAAAGGGAATGATTTAACATTCTAAGCATTATAAATATGGAGATAAAAACATTTCTTTTTTTTTATACTTTAGAATCTTTGAAATTACTTACTGTTATTCTGTTTTAATTTTAGGAAATTCAAAGAAAGTATCCAAGATAATCAAATTACACTTACAGAAACGTCCATTGCCTCGTTCAGGTGATATAAGTTACCAAAAAATGCTTTTCAAAATTTCAATTCATTCCAATGAATCTCTTGAGGATCAAGGAAAAGAAGTAAAGAGCCCATCAAAATCCAAAAAAATAAGTAAGATTTTTTAAAAAATGTATTCAATTAACATCTGCATTTTACCTTAAGTTCTTGCAAATTTTTTTTTTATTCGTTGAATGCTGCAATTCTTATCCTCCTTCCTTGTTCTACTCTAGAAGATACTTACAATAGATTATATTAATATTGAAGGAGTTAACATATAAGTGTCCTTCCCAAAACATTTAGTTAAACACATTAAGAACCATTATTTCTGGGGTTGGGAGCATTTTTACGATGTTTTTGTTATACTAAGTGTAAATGAAATTTAAGACAAATATGGTAAATTGGATATTTGTAATTGATATGTACTATTCTTACTTTTCCAAATGCATTCCTTGATTGATATTCTTGTTTTTATACCTTTTAACTTCACCCTTTTTAGTAAAGCAGTTTTTTGATTTGGGGAATCTTTTTGATTACTAAATTTCTAATATCTGAAAATGCAGTCATTTAATACAAAACTTAATTTTTTTAAGAATAAAGAAAGGATGGCAGATGATAACTTAGGCAATAATGAAATTTGAAATTTTGGTCTGCCAATGTATGAAAATTTATCTGTGTATTTACTTGGTATTTCTATGTATATCATTTAGTGATAGGGGGATCAAAAACAAAATATCATGTTTTATTTGTAATAATATCCTTGTCTTAATGAAAGAAATTTCTGGCAGAAGACAATATATTTTTACTTCTGATCAAGATTAAAGTTTGAGGAACCATATTTTTTGCTTATTCTATATCTGGAATTTTAGCATATAGCCAGTTGAACTGCTACCTGATTACTGGTTATTTTCAAATAATCAGTTATATTTTTAAGAAAAGACACAATGATCTTCTGTTAGATGACAACTAACAGATTTTATGTTTTTCTAGCTGTAGGACCCTTCTGATATCTTTCCTTTCTTAAAGCAAACACACCATTGAGATGCAGTAATATGATTCATGATTTTATAAGTATTAGAATTATTATTTTTACTGCACTTTTATTGGATGTAATTCAAAAATAAATCATTAAAGAATTTTATTTATAATTTGACAATTTTTTTTATTTCGAAAATAATTTTGTGATTTATTTTTTTTTTTATAAAATTTTATTCTTTTTATAGTGAAACATAAAGATTTTGGTACTTCAGCTGTAATTTTGATGTTTATTGAGCCTGTGAAAACTAGTCCAAAAATTAATATTCCCAATCTGTTAATACATCAAGATATTTATTTTACAATTCATGGATTACAAGGTGAAATAATGTATGCGGATCACAGGTATATATGTATTTTTTATGCAAATTTTTACTAATTGCTTGTAATTTAATTTTTTGGATTATTCTTTTATTAGTTTGTTACTCAAAGTTATTTATAAACGCTACATTTTTTCATGTGTGTGTGTATACTTCTTTCCTTTTTTTTAAAAAAAATATAATGTTAAGTTATTCATCTTAAGCCACATCATAATGTTAGTTTCTATTTTTTAAATATAATTCTTATTATTATTCAGTAATGTAATGTATTTGATTGATATCTTTTTTCCAGAATCTCAACTATTACGGGTTATATGCCACGGGATGTGCTGGGAACATCAGCTTATCAGTATATTTTTGAAACAGATGTACCTATTGCACTTTTTGCTCAAAAAGCTAGTGAGTTTTAAATTGATTGCTTTTATGTGCAATTTCAATTGCTAAAGTATGTTATAATAAACAAATATATATTGACATATATATATTGAGATATATTATGTAAATGTAAGGCAAAATATAGTTTCATTATCGTGATTAAAATAAATAATTGTGAACTAATAATTTATGTATTGTTGATTAAAATATATTATGGTGAATGTTTTTAGTTTTTCTGGTACTACGTAGCAATATTTAAAAGCATTCTTTTAACAATTGGCTTAGAATTCTTGTATTAATATGTTGACAAAAGTATAAAAAAATGCATAAAATATTAAATTTAATTTTAAAAATAGATCCTATAAACACAAAGAAAATTTTTGTGAAGAAAAGTACTTCTTAAAAATCATTGAAGTTTTTGAAAGGTTGTATATGACTTTATAAAAATATCAATTTAAATATTTGATAGATAGAAAAGTAATTGTAAATTATCAGTCAAATCTGGCAGTTGTTCACAAGAATATTGGTGAGGGGGAACAGGACTAAACCTAATAAACTTTTGAAATTCATCCTGATTATTATGAAATCTTCGTACCTACTTGCTGGGTAACATTAACACTCGTAAGATGAATCTTTTTTTTAAGTAATGAAATTAATGTTAATTAAATTATTTAAAACAAAATGGATGAGGATTATTTCAGATTTTTAAAAAGATCAGATTTCTTTCTATTTGAAAGAAATTAAATCTTTTTAAAATGTTTTATTTTTGTATAGATTCTCAAAATGAATTGTCAAATATAAGCATTTTATGCACTTTTTAAAAATAATATTCCTTTTTTTTTCATTTGGGAAAAATGTGTCAATTTATTTTTATATTCCTTAAATATTTATAATATAAGTAATTTCTGTATAATTTAAATACTCATGTAGCAAAATATTTGCATACCTGCCAATACATATTTGCTTTAATGCTTTGCATGTAAATTTTTCATTGTTATGCCTAGATTACTCCTTTTTATCCATTATCATAAACTATCCATCACGGGTTAGTTTAGTGGTCAAGGTCACAGACTTGTGGCCGGCGTGTCATAAGTTTGAGTCTAGTACCGCTGATGACCCACCATATGGGGGGGGGGCGGCAATGGCATGTTAAATCTGTTAAAGCTCAAACATTCCCCCATTTTTGTGGTGTGGAAGCTAGAGGGGGTGCTAGGTTAGGTGTTATCTTCGTCACTTTACCATGGTTCAAAATTATGAGGTCCATCGCCAAAAGCCTTTGAGTAGCTGAATAGTGGGACATTAATGTTCACTTGTTCCATATTCTTTCCAACAGCTCTTCTGTATTGTTTCATGCTTCCAATGACTGGAAAATAAGTAGATGTGCATGCAGAAATTATAATATTTGTATTCAGTAAAGTTTTAAAATCTAATTCTGCTTGTTCTTTTTCTGCAAATTGTATTTCATTAGGTATTGGTTCATAGCTGATTCATGAAACATGGCTTGTAAAGTAAGGCATTTATAGTTTTCTTTTCACTCAGCAGCAGCTTTCTGGAATTTAACACGACATATGTTATGCATATGTTTGTATTGCTTATCCTTCATTTTGTCGAGTGATTTGTTTTTTGTCTATTGTTCTATGTACCATGATGTCTAACGAAGTGATTATATTATAAACCAATTCCCTATTAATGGAGAAGTTTAAAAAATGCACAGGGGAGGGGGGTAGCAGACCTTTCAAAAAATGGCACTGCTATAAACTAAACAATATTAATTATATAAAACTATTTCCTTACATGCTTAAAGTAATAATGCAGATGAAGTACTTTTTGATGGTCCATAACAGTGGGAACTCTGTGCTTGCAACCTATACTTTTTGAATACAACTTCTGTATATGTATTATAGATTTTTATAAATTTAATTTAAAAGTTAAATAATTACACTGGATTTTTAAAAAGAAGCATTTTTATTATAAAATCCTTTATTGTGTCTGTTTATACACATTTACATTTAAAAATTAAAATAAAATCACACTACTTTTAAAAGGAAAGTTAACTGTAGCAATGATCAACTTATTCATATGTTTGAAAAGATCATTTTGGTGAATTTATATCTATTTTGTAAGGATCTAAGATCTTTTTAATATTGATCCATTAAAAGTAAATTGCATGTTTACAACAATTAACAATAAAAAGCAAATGGGAAATTTATATTTAACAATAAGTATAAAATTGTGTGAAAGTACCGAGTATGATCGATTTAGAAATAAAGCTGGATGTATTTTTAATTACTTAATTTGGTTTCATAATTTATCATAATGTTGTAAGAAATGAGTGGCGAATGCAGACATTTATTTTTATTAAAAAAATTAAAAATTGGATGATGAAGCTAATATTATACTAAACTCAGATTATTTTTAGAAACTTTCCTATAACTTGAATTTTTATATTTAGTGTGTAATAGTGAATGCCTTATTGCCAACAATCTAATATATTTCTAATCTAAAAATGGAGCTGAAAAGTTTATATAAAACTACCATATTAATAAATATAATTTAATTTTTCTCTCTACTTTTTGTTGTTGTTTATTTGTTTTAACTCGAATGTTGCATTTTTGGTCATGTTTATTTTTATTTTTATTCAAAATTACTTCATGTTCATTCAATATTTAGTATAATTTAATATCTCTTGAAAAAAATGGTCAGCTAGCCTTCATGATAACTTTTTTAAATTATTGGAAATGGTGGAGAAATCAATATATATTTGTATATAATTGCCTGGTATTGTAACAGCTATTTATTTTTGGAATTTTAAGGTTTTAATTATTTTCTATACATTAATGTATGGGAAAAAATCCTTTTTTTAAAGAAAATGTTTTTAAGTTTGTCATAAATCGTTGAAATAATACTAACCATTTTTCTCATGATATATGGTATAGAAGCCCAGTGGCTGAGTGGTAGCTTATGCGCTTCAATGCCACAGGTTCAGGGATTAAAACTGGGGCTGAGTAAGGTCGATTCAGCCTTTCATCCTTTTAATGGGTTAATAAATGAGTACCAAGAGCTTGCTTGAAGACTAAACACTGGGGTTTTTGCATCAAACTGACCACCTGACCAGAACATCTCATGCACCTCAGTGCTCATAGTCACAAAAAGTGAGATGGACATAGTAGGTAGGCCTTGGCCCTCATGGGCTGTTCGGCCATTGAGTTAAGTATATGGTATAATGATTTCACATACATTCATATCTACTGATTTTATATTGCATTTTCTGATGAGTTTTTAATAAATCATTATTTTTGATTTTTTTAAGCATATATAAATATTGAATGACTGAAATCATTTTACAAATAACTACCATAATTTTGTTACTGTTTATTATTTTTTTAAATAGCTTTTTGACTATACATTAATTAATAAAATTGTTATATTACTTCCTAGAGCCAAATTAAGATTATTGTAATAATTTTAATTATGTTTCAAATGATATATTATTCTTGTAAATTTATGAACAATGACTAATTATGTTATTTTGTTTCAATTTTCTATTAGTGTTCACAAGCTGTGATGGAATGGGATTAATAACATATAGATTGAAAACATTCAATTCAAAATATATTTATTTACAAAGTAAAGGGCAGATTGTTTTCAAAGATTCATCATCAGAGATTAGTCATTTTGTTTGCTACAACAGATGGTTAAGGTATTTTTTAAAATTTGTGAAATTTTGCATATTTAAGTTGTTGTATTATAAAAATAATTACATCCTTATGACTTGAGAAATTTTTTTGCAATAATTAATTTTAAAATATTTTGTTTTCAAAGTTGTGAATGCTTTTTGTAAAATAATATCTTATATGTTTGCATAATTGAATTACAGCATTATTTGTTGAATATTAATATAAATTTTGTAATTTTATGGTAATATTTGTCTTGTGTTTCAAAAACTGATAAAATTGTAAGAGACATTATATTTATTAAAGATAATGTTTAACAGAAAAGAACATTTTTTGTTAAAAAATCTTGAAACTTAAGCAAAAGATTTATGTAAACGAATATCTTATTATTTATTTCTTCTTATTATTATTGGTTAACCCAAAAACATCAAAGCTTTAAATTAGAAAAGACAGGTCATACCAGGTGCACTTAATGGAGTCCTGGTACAAGGGAGAATTTCATGCTAGCAAATCATTTCAATTTAAAATAGAGTATGGATTTTTTCTTATTGAGAAGCTTTTAGAAAGAAAATATGTATAATATTTGTTTTTGAAAATATAGTTCGTTAAATTCTTTATTTTCAAGTTAACTCTTGAATCATTTTGATAGTATGTAAGGTAATAAAATAGTTTTATATATATATATATTTAAAAATTTGAATCATATTTAAAATTATAATTTACAGCTTTGTATTTGTACACAATCCTTCCCCCTTTCTCTATCATATATGTTTGTTATAACAATTAAAAGTGAAAATAGAGCACAAATTATTTTCTCACAGTTCACATGAGTTTAAATTTTCCTAATTTTAAATTTGTTAACTGAATTTAAATCTCTTATTTTCTGAAAGTTTGTTATTTTGCAAATATTTTGTTTTGAAAAAATGGTTGTTTTTGCTCGATAGATAATTTTGATGGAAATTTGTTTCTGACATTGGTATTATATTTATGTAAATTTACACAGTTTTGATAAGTATAGGAATATATATACATCCAACTCTTTTTTTTATACGGTATATACGTTCCTTAGAAAACTGTGTAAAAAAATGCATGCAACTTGTGGAAAATTGGGGGATTAGTTCCACAAAACTTTAAAAATCGTGCAAAATTTTTAAAAAGTCTAAATATCTTCCTTAAAAAATGTGCAAAAAAAGTAAGAATGAAATCCATGTTACATATTTATATAAAAAAACATGTTTATTACAAAAAGAAATTAAAATTAGTGTACAGTGAAAATTTAGTGTATTTTTATACATACCACTTATAAAAACTCAAATTGAAATTAGGAATGAAACTATACTAACTAGCAACTATTCATCACTACTTGATAAGAAGTATGTACGTTTCTCACAAACTGAATAACAAATACTATCCTCAGTAGAGGTGTCGGATATGTGAAGAATCAGAAGCAGAATTCAGCTTTGATTCAAATGAAGAATTTCGTTCGACCTTTGTTGTTGTTTTTCTTTTACAAAATCTGTTACTTGTGGCAGTTTTTTTAGTTTCTCAAGTCATCCAATATGATTCTCGATATCCTGCTGTACAAAACTTAAAATTACATTAAAATTTTAATCCACACTTCTATGTCAGAATCTCAAGTAAGAAAATGTTGTTCCATACTTGTAGCAAATTTGAATCAACTGTTTATATCTGAACTTCTTCAACTTGATCATTATGGACTTTTTTATTATCATATACTGTCATAAATTCGATCAAATCATCCTTATCCAGAGGGTACAAATCCTCGAAAGTTTTTTGAAATTCATGCTAGAACAAAAAGTTAGTAAATAAAAAAAGAATTATGGGGTGCACCTTAAATTCATGTACCGTGTAATTTCAGAATCGTGTAAAAAGAGTTGGGTGTATACAGCGACGTCTTAAGGCATGGGCCCCAGGGCCTCAGCCACAATGGGTTTTTCATCTCATTCTTGAATCAGCCTTAATTAAGATCATTATTTGAATAATTTCAATGCTCAAATGTTTTTTCGATCTTATTCTCCAAAACTGGAATTTTAGACAATGTCAACTGGCTATGTGTGGTGACCATTGTCCATGTATAAGCCAAGGCCTACCACCATACACTATCATTGCTCATTTAGTTAAAAGACGGAAGTCAATGGAGCCAATTTGTGCAAATTTAAGTTATGCACATTTATTTGTTTCGGGTTATTGTTTACGAGTATTTTATAATGTATGCTATGTACTGTCTTCTTTTAAGGGTCATAGGTGGGGCCTATTTTTGCATTGGAGCCCAAGGCCTGAAGAAATCTTAAGACATCCCAGTATATATATTGATTATTTTTAAGAAATGTGAGGTATATATATATATGCATTAAGGAGAATCAAAATCTGGGGAAAGTGAATGAGATTTTATTGTATATTAGCTCCATTCCTCCTAAAAAAAAATATCCAAGAAAATTGTAAAATGTAAATGTTGCCCCAGATATATTTTAAATTTCCACTTGATTCACTTTCCACTTCTCAATCCACATATTTTAACTAAATATGTTGCATTAGGTTGGTTTAAAAAGTTCTCAGAATGAAATACAAAATAGCAACTGTCCTTATTAAACTATTTTTATTTTTCAATATAGTTTTTCTATACACTTTTATGATTATTTCTGAGTTGGTGACACATCTTTTTAGTCAATCACTATGCAGATCATCTAAGTTCTAATCATGTCTGCTTGATAACTGTTGAACATAAAAAGTAGAATTCCCTGGTGTATTCTGAAAATTATCTAGTAGCTAAGTGGTGAAGGTATTGGATCATGGCTAGCGTGTCATGAGTTCAAGCCCAGTACCACTGAAGACCCGCCGTATAAGGGAGCGATGGATGTTAAATCTGTCGAGGGGCTGTCCGTCGCCAAAAGCCCTCGTGTTGCTGAACAGTGCGATGTTAATATTCACTCACTGAAAATTGGCAAAAATCTCATTTACTTTTTTTAATGAATTGCTTAAATCTGTACTTTGCATTTTCAAAAATTCATTGCAGAACAACATTAGAAAGACTAACAATTCTCCACCCAGCACTTTGATACATCATTTGCTTACCCATGAAGGAACCAGGTAGCACTTGCAGTGATCTCAATTGATGATTCGAGAATTATTTAAATCTCCCTCGTATATGCTTTTTCAGATAAAAACCTCCTTTTACTTTTTTACTTTTATGAATAAAAAAGTATGAACGCTTAGGATAAAATTAAATAATGCCCTTTAAATAAATAAGAAAAGAAAAGAAACACATATGTAGAGAATATTTTGCAATCCTTATCTTATTACATTGTGATAAACATATAAAAAAAAAGTCTTGGAGGCTAAAAGTTATCTCCTTTGTATGACTGAAAATTATGTAGATATATCCAATGCCACTTGTCTATTTTAAAGTTCCAATGTGAGATTAATATTAAAAAACTTAAAGCTTTTTCATTTCCTAATATTATGTTATTTTGCAGACATCTTTATATGATTTAAAATTGATAAAATCACAAAATTAGATGGAAAATTTTAGTTTATTCTTAATATTTGAAATATTTTAATAGCGCTAATTAATATCTTCCATATATTTTTATGTAGGATTGTTTTAGGAACAATTTTTTTCTTATTTCTAGACAAATGTTTGTAATAAATTAAATTCCATATTCAAATATTTACCTACCTTATCTAAAAAAATAAACTGAAAATGTTATATATAATGAACAAAAAAAAAATCAAATTATAAAGAAATTGTATTCTATATGAGAATTTAGATATAAAGAAAATAAACTTTTCTCTACATAAGTTAGATAAAAAAGTGAGTTTATTTTATTATAATAGATCATTATATAGATGTTATTATCATACAAATTTCTTATATTCATAGTTTATGTATCCAAAGGTGCCTTTTTATATTAATAAATAGTGATTATTAGAAAAGACATTGTGCTCTGAAAACTTTTTTCACTAACCACATTAACTTTGGAAGGATTTAAAAAAAAATTCCTGTTCACATTGAATTTGCATCTGCTTGCTTAATTTTAAAAACTTTCCGATTGTACTTTCATTATTATGCTCTAAGCTTAATACTTTTGACTTTTCTTTAGAAGTGTGTTAAATTTTCTTTACAATCTTTCCAAAATTTTATTAATCATATTATCTAATTCATTTATAATTATTAAGTAGGATTTTCCTTAAATAATTCTTTCCTTATGAAGGTTTTTAAAAGTTGACAGCAAAAAAATAAACTTGTATATTGATTTTTCTGAATTTTTCAAGTATTTTTAAAAGCTTGCAAATTCATATTTCAATTGGCTATAAATATTGTATATTATTTTTTCATTATCTAATAGAAGCAATTATAACATTCAAAATTAAAATGTCAAGATTTTTTAGAAGCACTAAAAATATACAATTTTAATGCTCAAATTTCAATTTATTTCACTAATAGTAAAATTCATATTTCTTAGACTGACAATGGCATATTCTTTTTACACCCAAAATAATTTTGTATTAAAAATTATGGTTATATTTCAAATGTTTTTACTTTCTCTGATTTGAAATCAATTTTGAAATAATTCTGCTTAAAATAGGAGAATAGGATACATTCAAAGGAAAGCAGTATTGTGTAATATTCTTTAAAAACTATTATTATTGCTGTAATAAGCTCATGAAATATGTTAGTGTAATAGGTATGGAGGATATATTATGAAAATAATAAGGTTATAGTAGTGTATATCTTAAAATAACTTCAAAACTGTAATAGGTTAGCAGAAACTTATTTTAGAAGTGATAGACATTGGAGCTTGCTATCAAACTGAAACTCTTATTCTTTAAGAGCGTTTTCGAAATTTTACAAATCTGCTTTATCCAACAGATGGCGTTGTTTGCAACTCGGATGACGTCATAAAGATAACTTTTGTTTTCTGGAAACCTATCGTTACTATAGCAACGGGTGTGGTTTAGAAATGATTGACAGATGTAGTCGGTATGAGAGCGCATGCGCTCTTTGAAGAACCAGATCGAAGAGAGAGAAAACGGGGAGGGGGTGAGGAAAGAATGGGAAAGAGTTTTCTACAAATAGTTTCAACGTTTGAAATAAGGTTCTGTCACTGCCGCACAAAATTGGGTGCAGAGACATTTTTTTTTTGAAAGCCGTGCTAGTGGATAGGTATCAAAATGTGCATTGCACTTCTAAGTATATATAGCTCTGGAATCTACTCAAAAATACATTTTTCTGCAGAAATAAATGATGAGGCTAATCAGTCTAGATTTGTCGGAAAACATAGGATATATTTGCTTAATTTGGGTATAATTATTATGTGAGTTTTTCCCATTCATATGGAAAATAATTGAGTGTAATGCACTTGATATTTTGTCACATGAATTATTGTATTTCAGGGTAGGCCTTTGAATGCAACATTTTGAGGTAATTCTATTGTAGAATTTTACTGTTTCCTAGTTTCAGATGACATTTATCCCTTTTTGTGGAAATTGGTATTGTAGTTTAGAAATCATGTAATTAATTTCAACTTTTCTATGAAATCATCGTTATAAGGCTCCGGATTTTTAGGGAAAAAAACGTTCAAATTGTCTCTTGACAAATACGTCTACATTGTCTTAGGTATCATAAACAATGCCCATAAGATTAAGAATGGAAACGAAATATGGGTGGGGGTTTTAATTTTTCGACGAAGAATTTGGTAGATCTTTATTTGAAATTTAGAAAAGGTATTTTTTTTTCGAGTTTTAGGGGATATATTTGTTTTATTTATCTTGTTACCTTTATTTATTTATCAATCTAATTCTCTTTGCTTGATAGAAATATGTGAAATTTTAAAAAGTTTCTTTCTGCTCATATCTCTTAGATACAAATTGTATTTGAAATTGTCATAGAAGGATGCTTATTATGGAAATAAAGTTTTGATTTGAATCTTTAAAAAGAAAATGTCATTTATCTTAGAAAATATTAACTAGAGCACATTTTTGTCAGTCCTTTTTTAACAGCATTCCATGTCTTGTTTTACAAATTAATGCTATTTCCAATCAGGGGCATAGTTACCGCGTATCAATGATACGGGGCCCCGAGCTTTGAGGGTGGGCACCCAAACATGTAAGCAAAAATCGCAGGGGTGGCCTTAGAGAGTGCCCTCAAGGATGATACAGGGTCCACTCAGGACCAGCTCCGCCAGTGTTTTCAATACTCATGAAAATGTGACACAAATTTCACAGCCTTACATTAAATTATTATATTCATTGAATTAATTTTCAAGCTAAGATTCCTTTTTTTATTTCCTACGCGCAACGTTTTCAGAATATTTATTGTATATAGTCTGCGTTTGTACTCTCATAATGCTATTTTTAGTGTTTATAAGCGGAGATAAAATCGGTGCATTTTTGTGATCGGCTCTTTATTTTTAATTTTTACTGCTTTGATCTTCTTTTCTAGTGACACGATTGAGATGCTTAAATTTCCCAGAGGAGCGGTGTGGAGAACAGTAGTGCGCTTTTGAAATCTGATGTTGCTATCAATTTTTTCATGAAATTATCTTATTAAGACTCATGATTTACAGAGGAAGTTCTTCAGTGAATTCACAAGCATGTTTATGATTGTTGTCTTGGATATCAAAAATAAAGTCCAATGGGCTAAGAAGAGGGAAGGGATTTTAAATTTTTTGAAGAAAAATTTAGTAGATCTTCAGTTGGGACTTGAGGAAAAATATAATTTCCGAAGTTTTATTTTTGTAGAGAGAAGCAGTGGAGGGAGACGATATATATATATGTGTATATGTGAATAATATATATATACGTGTATATATGAATATATATATATAGTGTAATAAAAATGGAAGAAACCAAAAAAGTCAATGGACTAAAAAGGATACCTATTATGATTTCTAAAGCTGTTACTGAATTAAGACCAGCAAATTTGGGTTATATATCTATCTATATATATAAAGGAGAAAAGCGACTCACTGACTGACTGACTAATCACGATATCTCCGGAACTATTCAACCTACAGATATGAAAATTGGTTTTTAAACTATTAGACGTACAGTCTTGAAATTTGGTAAAAGATCCCTTTCGCAGAGTAGAGAACCGCTACAAAATGGATTTCGCGAAAATTAAACCACAAGTTTCATTTCGGGGATTAAGGGGCGTAATATGGATATAAATATTTCCGCTTTTTATACTATTATACCTACCTGCTTGAAAATTGTGGGCATGTTCCTTTCATGGAACAGAGTTCCATTAAAACGAAACATTAAAAACGAAAATAAACCCCAAGGAGGGTTGCGAGAGGTCACGGGGAATTATGGGGAAAAAATCCCGTTTTTGAATTGTTAGACCCACATACTTGAAATTGGTTAAGCATGTTTCTTTTGTTGAACAGCGATCTACTAAGAATGTATTTTAGGAAATCAACTCCTGGGGGAGCATGGGGTTACTGGGTGTATTGACACAAAAAATTTCCTTCTTTCGAAATACAAGGTCTATAATAGTGGAATTTGGTTTGCATTTTCCATTTGTTAAATTGAAATCCGCTAAGAACAGTTATATTGGAGAACGTTTCTCAACGGAATTACGGTAGGAATTGATAGTAAAAACTTCGTTTTTACTCTATTAGACTTAGACTTAAAATTTGTCTTGCATGCTTACTTTATGGAGTAGAGTTCCACCAAAAATTGGTTACGCGGAAATCCACTTGGTTATAGGGTACGAAGGTACAAACATCCTTCTATACTTCAATTCTTAAAATTTTTAGAAAATACGAATTAGAAGTCCTGTTCTTTTTTTATATCAAGAGTCGAGAGTTGCAGGTATATATA
Source organism: Trichonephila clavata (assembly GCA_019973975.1). Classification (NCBI taxonomy): domain Eukaryota; kingdom Metazoa; phylum Arthropoda; class Arachnida; order Araneae; family Nephilidae; genus Trichonephila; species Trichonephila clavata. The sequence goes on from BMAO01015028.1 coordinate 74,022, forward strand.
TATATATATATATATATGAACAGTATATATTTATAAAACGTCATGAAATACCCAGCGAAGCGGGCGGGTAACGGTTAGTATATATATATGTGTGTGTGTGTGTGTTTTGTAACAACTTTTAAATTCCGGGTTTTTTTTCTCCTTTCTCCTCTATGGTTGGGCATGGTACGCTCTTGAAAAAATAACGGATTGCTTTAAATATGTTACTAGTTTGAGTAGTGATGTTAAGGCTACACAGTGCCCGTTTTAAAGACAGTAATATTAAAAGTAATTTGTGTTTTCTTTTTAGATTATATTATTAAATTTATTCTTCAAATAAAAAAATTTTTACCGGTCTTAATTTTAAAAATTACAAATTTTTCTTGTAAAATACTCAATTTTTAAAGTTTTTTAGTTATTTTCAGTGATTTCTGTTTCTTAAGATTATTGAGAACAAAAGTTAGTATGGATTTGAACATTTCAAACTAATATTCCCTACTAAAAATTCCTTGTTGAATTTTAATAATTATTTTTACAGCTATGGAAAAAATATCAAATTTTTTAAAACTATTAATTTAAGATTTTTAGGAAAAATAACTAGTGCTCTCAGACCGAAAATCCATACTAACTTTTAAAGAACATATATATATAAAAATTCTACAAAAATTTTTCAATATTATCTTGAACAGAAAAAATCCTTGGGAGAAATATATCCTCAAAATTGAAAAGTCTGAGAAAAACACAGTTAGTTTCTAAAGGCATAAAACAAAAATTAATAATGCCTCTAAAGATCTAATTAAAAAAATGTTTTTATCCAAATTATGTACACTGTATCAAAACACTACTTTAATTAAATATGTTTATATGCGGATATATATTTTTTATATTTAAAATATGTTTTAGATAAAATTGATAGCATTTGTTATATATATACGATGACAGAGATTACTCAGCCTAATCTTATCATGATGCTTTCAAAAAATTTTTGAAAACACTTATAAAAATAATAATGATACAAACTGAAATTAGAAACCCTCAGGTTTGTACGTATAACATCTAATTTTTTCTCAGTTTTATGTCGGTGCAATTTAAAAAAGTTTTATTTTTATTACATGATTTGAAATTATTTACTATAGTGTTATAATACATTTTGTAATATCATAGATAAATTCAGTTATATTTGTGTATACGGAATACTTGAACTCAATAAAGTCTCATTGTAGTATCAGCTGAAAAAAGGGCTGATTTTAAGTCATATAATTTTTCAGTAGTATTCCACCTCTTCCAAGTATTGTCTTTTAGTAACACAAGAATGTTTGAGCCCGGCAATTTCTCAATAGGAAAAAATTAATGAAAGCAAAAAATGCTTCTAATGTTTTTAACTATGTGTAAAAATACAAATATTGCTCTTTAAAAATTAAAAACTCGAAACATAACTGAACAGAAACGATTTTAGTAGTAAAAGTAAGAGTTAATAGCCATTTCACTGAACGAACCGATTATTCTCCCAAATATCTCTCTTTATATACAAAAAAATTTCATGATGCTGTAAAAAATTTATTTCAAGGTTTTTTTTAAGGTGAAGTTACAAAAGAAACTACATCTTTTTTACAGAATGGAGCAAACTCACAGTTTGGACAAATTTACATTTATGATAGGGAGGCTTTGCATGAACGTGCAAAATAGTTAAACGTGACGATGTGTTAACAAATTTTACAGCCAATTATGAAGAAAAACCGTATGAACTACATAATACAAAGGAATTACAGTTTTACAATTTGAGCTGTGATAGAGTTGCATAATTTGTACAATGGGAGTTGGTCCGCCATTAGGCAGATAAGGGGGGGCAGTACCTCCTTCCAGTTTTTAATTAAACTTTTAAGAATGGAAAAATGCTTTAAAATGATTGCTAAACTAATCACTCTCTCTAAACTGTCGAATATTGAGATTGTCAACTCTCAGAAAACTTCAAATATATTAAAAACTGATTGGTTATCAGACCCCCTTAACCTTTTCAATAGAATTTTTGCTATTCCTGGTGGGCGCTGTAGCTTAGTGGTTATGGTCACGAGTTCATGTCTGGAGTGTCATGGGCTCAAATCCTGTTGCCACTAAAGACCCTCCGTGTAGATGAGGCCATTCCTCCCATTTATGTGGTAGTTAGGAAAGAGGGATGCCAGCCTCAGGTGTCATTCTCGTTACTCGACCTAGGTTGAACATTACGAGGTTTGTGATCAATAGCCCTCTTGTTGCTTCATAGAGCGACACTAATCTCTCTTTCTTCTTTCTTTTGCTAATCCTGCTCCAGGCACATAAATTACTTTAATAAACCCTGTAAAAATTCTCATTTATAGTTAATCTTTCATCTTCAAAATTTACATATCTAATATTGATTGAATTTTTTTCCAAATGGGAAATTTTAAGAGTGCAGTCCATTTGTACGTAGCTGCTTTAATTTCGGAAAGGACTTCCTTTCCAAATACAAAAATAACTTATTTTTGAGATCTGTGCATAATTCTCTGTTTTACGAATTTTTTATTCTGCTTATGTGATCCATTAGCACAGAGTAGTAATTACTTAACAATTTGATTAAAATTTTCTATTATATTCCATTACATTAAAACTATTTAAATGTAATTTTATAGCAAAAACATGAAGAAAAATTACATTTTCAAAACATTCTCTTTTCATGGAAAATACTTCTATGTAATATTTTTTCTATGTATATTATAGTTAGGATTTTTCTTTACAGAGCCTGAATTAAGATTTTTGAAACATTCACATTATTTTTAGAGTTACTATTGAAATAACAACCAGGCTTCTTCATAAAAATTTCGCTACTTTATTAATATAAGTCCACTTCTAAATTATATCTTCTAAAAAGTCCAGTTGAGGTAGGGATTCTTGGGAGCTTCCTAAATTGAATAACAAAAACTAAACTTTTCGTAACATCAAGAATTATTTTGAAGATTGTCGAATTTTAGATATCCATAATAATAATGTTTTTGATAAATTTTACAACTCGCCATATTGACATCAAATAGGAGTAATTGTAAAGTTTTCATATGCAAGAGTATATTTTTTTTTAATTCTTGATTATTTAGGGCCCCGGTGCATAGCATCCATTGACCACTCCCTGCAGAGCTTTTCAGTCTGGTTGAAATGACAATTCTACAAATGTTTCACTCACTAAGAAAGTATACACCCACAATAACCCCCTTTCAGTCCCAAAATAGATTCCAATCGCCTCCCCCTGAAATAAACAGCTATCCTGTTCATGTTTCCCCCACCTCGTCACCTTATCTCAAGGTCACTTGACCGTTTCATCTTGGAAACAAATTGTCAGAACTTCCTTCTTTCATTCCAACGAAGAGGGTCCCTCCCTAACAATGACGTCATCTCATGACGTAGTCTAGGGTTACTTTAATTCTCTTACCCCTCCCCCTTTCATATAAAAAAAAGCAGAATTAGTGTTTCTGAAGTGATTAAAATCATTATTCATGTAGCAAAATATTCTTTTCGTAAAAATAAAGTATTCTTAATGTGTATTTAAGCAGTTTATGCTCAATTTTTTCTAAAGTAAATGTTTTAAAAGTTTTGTACGTAGATTGCATACACGTGGCGCCATCTGCAGTCATTACAATAAAGCTTGCCAAACATGGCGTCCGAGCATTTTGGAAGCAAAGATATATGTATTTTTCGTAATTTAAAAATTTTCTAGACCATTTTCTGACATTTTACATTTCAAGGTGGATTTATATGAGTAATTTACGTTCTCAACAAAAGTTTCATATCCAAATAATGTGATTTCATTAAGTTAAAGTACCCTGACCTTTTCAGTACATTTAGAAGTCCACCTTAAA